>KE159313.1:0-10412 GCA_000411055.1 Leavenworthia alabamica | reverse complement strand
GTCGCTGACTATGGCCCAAACATTGGTGCTACGCTGCGATTTGCGCTATTTAAAACCTAGGTCATAGTGGAAGAGCTGCTAAGTAGTCATAGTTGTATTTTTCATCGACTTCAAATGAATCTTATATCTTTTTTTGGTGTTGGCAGACATGAGACTGCCAAAGATTGCTGCTGAAATTGCAAAAGAGCTTGGAAAGTTTCATAAAGTTAACATTCCAGGTTCCAAAGAACCTCAGCTGTGGGTTGATATCTTGAAGTTCTTTGAGAAAGGTTATTTTAGTTTTCATTTTGATTATTCTTGTAGATTGTTTTTCTTCTTAGAAGTGTTGGCTAGATCTACATAAATCACTAACAGTGGTGCCAACTCTAATGTGTTTTCTCGTGTCTGCATTGCAGCATCTACTCTTAGGTTTGAGGAACCTGATAAGCAGAAGCTCTATGAGACTATTTCGTTTAGAGAACTGCACAATGAAATTGTTGAGCTACGGGTATTTCCTTCTGCTCAGTAAAGATTTTTGTATGTCTGCTCTGTCTGAGTTCTTGATGTCTTATGAAACTCCATTTCTGGAGTTTGAAAAACTCTACTAGTCAAGTTTGCCGGGGTGTGAATATGGTCTTCCACATTAACCAGACAATACAATGAATAGTAAAATCGTCCATGTTGGAATTTGTAGCCTTTGCTGCACAGAAAACTGTTGTGAAGTTTTAAAATGTTGTCATCCTTGAATGATGTCGATTACTTGGTCCTCTGGTTCTTCGCATGTGCAGTAACTATTTAAAAATCTGCTACTGCTTCTTTCTTTAGTCTGAAACATTTGTGTTTGCGACTGGTTGTAATTACTATCACTTTATCTCCTGCTTGATTTGATAGTATTTGCTGATTCTGATGATTGATCAGGAATTCACAGGCTTACTTAACTCACCTGTTGTGTTTGCTCATAACGATTTACTATCTGGAAACCTGATGCTGAATGACGAAGAAGGTAAGATTATCCTTTTTTCTCTGCTGAAACACACAGAAATATAAAGACAGACATATGTGCTAGAAAAAATACTTTGTTAGGCGCAAAATGTCATTTTAGTTTTTTGATTGAATGGTAATGAGATCCCAGAAACAACTTTTAAGAGTGATATTTTGGTTTGGCTTATTTATCTTCTTATGTATCCATATGTAGAGAAGCTATACTTGATTGATTTCGAGTATGGATCATACAGTTATAGAGGCTTCGACATCGGTAATCACTTCAATGAATATGCAGGATACGACTGTGATTACACTGTGTATGTTCAATTTCCTTGACATTCTTCTCTTGTTTCTAAAAGTTTTCTCCGCAGATTAAAATATAACTGCTCTTTGTGGTTTCTTTATATAGCTACCCAAGTAAAGAAGAACAATTTCATTTCATCAAGCATTACTTACAGCCAGACAAACCAAACGAGGTACAAATATATCACACGTTTCGAATCAATACAGTTTGTTTATAAAAAAATTGTGTTACAATATGTTCATTAGTAAGAGTGTCTAGAAACTTTGGTTACGAGTTTGCTATGAAACATTAGGTTTGTGCTTTCTAAAGCTAAAGAATGTATATACATTGAAACAGGTCAATATCGATGAAGTAGAATCAGTGTTTGTGGAGACAGATGCGTATAAATTAGCATCTCATTTGTACTGGGCAATATGGGCGATCATTCAGGTGCGCTTTTGTTAACCATATAATAGTATATATATTGCTTAATGTTAATTATTTGTATTAAAGGTTAAATGTAAATTATGTGGAACAGGCAAGGATGTCTCCCATTGATTTTGATTATTTGGGTTACTTCTTCTTACGGTACAATGAATATAAGAAGCAAAAGCCTGTTACAGTTTCACTTGTTAAATCTTACTTGTCTAGCCTTTGACCAAAAATGGTTAAATCTTTGTAAGTCATTTTTTATTTGTTGTTATCAATTTCTTGTAATATTTGTTTGTGTTGTTACTAAACAATGTATGGTTTTGTATGAATGAATTTTATATCTCCAAGCACTACAAGCAAGGTGCTATAAGGAGGATAAATAAAACTGATTAGAGCCCGACCCTCCTTCATTAGATATTTTCCTTGCCGAACTCTGTCACTTCCCCACTCCGCTGTTATACCCATGCACGCACACAAAGATCGATTGTGCTCATGCCCAATCAATCCCGGCACAACCTCGGATTTTCTCGAACTTATGCAGATCGATCGGTCTTCGCTTGCAACAGTCAGTCCACCACGTTCAGTGTTGTAAATAAATCTATTTGGCCAGAATAGATCAGTTTACTCCACTAAACTCGATAAATCGTCTGGTACAAACTTAACCCAGTCGAAAAGGAACTTAAACCGAAATACAGATGTTACATCTTTTATATGTCATGTTTGCTCTGATTTTAGCACTTTGTGTGCTCTCTTTTTATGGTCATGCTCTGTTTATACAGCATGTATCGGATCCTATCATTAAATTATTCAGAGGTTGAAAAAAGCTTTCTTCTTTGTAGTGTGACCATGATTTTATGTAAATTCAATCCCCAAATACTGCAAAGTCTCCCATTGATAAATCACATAGACCACTCTACTAATTATTCGAAATTCCTTAACCAAATTCCAATCCAAAAAAGTTTCAAAATCTAGAGATTTGATATATACTAAATTGGTTAAGAGATGGCCATGCATTTCAGTCTATTGACATCACTACCAATTTAATCACTACAAATATATATAACTTAATGTTCTATATGCATGGAGACTATGTTATAGTATCTCATGAAGATATCTGGTGTTTGTAACACATTTAGTCTCTATGCATATATATATTTGTTTTCATTTCAAATAGTCTTAACAAGAATACAATTAATAAATTTATGCCAAGACCACAATACAAATTAATGAGTTAAGCCAACAACACTAAAACACTAATGTATCTCTACCAATTGGTTTTCTAAACAATTAACCTGAGTGACCAATTCTTGCGGTGTGTTCAACAACTTCCCTGGTTTAAGAGCTTCACCATAAGCTGCAATAAGCAATGCTTCAGCTCGACCATGATCTTTTTTCCTTTTGAGTTGCGAACTGAGTGATGGAAACAACTCTGCTGCAACTCTTCTACTATCATCCTGTAAACAAAAACTATTGTCAGCATTTTAGAGATTAGTTTTTTCACAACAAAACATCAAATAAGTAACCTTTGTACAATTCCCACTAGCAAGTTGAAAATGTCTCTTCCATAAAGATGCAGAAACCGGAATAACAGAAAAGCCTGACGCAACAAGTGTTCCTATCCATAATCCATATCCAAATCCTCCACTATACCAACCCTAATACACACAAAGATTTCAATTTGAACAAAATTAACAACATAACTGAAGAAAAATTATGTATTTTTGTAGCATTAACCTGTTTTCCATCTTTAGGAAATGGATTTGATTGTTCTATATATACTCTGCTTCCTTCATTATTGAATACAAAATATGTAAAGTTGCTAATAAAATCTCACCCAAAGAACAAAGACAATGTAAAACATATACTTACCAGAAGGAACATCTAATCTCTGAATCAACTGTACTATTGACTTTGCATCCAATCGTTTTCGTACTCTTTTCCCTACTAAAACTTGGATGTGTGGTGTATCATAAACCTACTCCAGATTTAAACAAACAAAACTAAATAAAAAAACATCAACTCCATTTAATATTCAAATCATTAACAGGTTCTTCATATTCTCATTTCTTATAACACAAAATTACTGATGAAGCTTGTAAAGATAGATACTTTCTCTAACCCACAATCTTAAAATTCCCAATTAACATAACCCTACTAAAGCCACAAAATTTCATTTTAACAAACAAACAAAAGAAACACAACAAAAAATTATATGCAAAAATTATAATTGAACCTTTGTAAAGATAAAACTATTGTATAATAACTCAATCAACTTTGGTAATAACTCTAATTCTACTCATATATTTCACAAAAAATACAAATGAACATTGTAAAGATAGATATTTTTGTAATCCACTATAATGAAAATTCATCATTGACAAAACCCTCAAGACCAGAAAGTTTCAAATTTTAGATGCAACAATTACAACTGAACCTTGTAAAGATAAAATTTGTGTAATAACTCCGATCCTATTCAATATGATTACTTCAAACGCTAAAACCCACAAAGTTTCACCATTTTCTAGGGTTTTAGGCCGTAGTGAACTGACCTGAGCAGAAAAAGAAGAACCCAAATGGTCAGTTTTTATGAGAGCCAACGCACCGGACAAGTCAGGGTCAATCCCAATGACGCAGCTTGACTCAGCATTCTCATGAGTCGTCTCTTCGTTTAGTGAAGTGAGAGAGAGTGAATCTAACCATTTCTCCTTCATTAACGCTGCGTCAAAGGCCTTCGTTGTAGAAAGTGCACTAAACGCGAGACTACGCCGGCGATTGAACGGAGCTGTGATAGATGGAGAGTGAGAAAGGAAAGGTCTGAGCTTTGAGAAGAGACTATGCATCTGAGGCAAAGATGGTTGATTGTAAGAAGTCGCCATTACAAGAACCCCAAATTAGAGTCTAATTTTGAGGCATTAAGTGTGAGATAGTTGTGTAAAAGGTTATACAGTAATTTTATTCCCCTAATTGTAAAAAAATTATTCACTACTTGTTGGGGTTAGTAAGAAAATAGATTTTAAATTGGCTCAAACACAGCCTTTATTCTCACCCAAACACATATGTCAATAACTAAAATATGTGGTGGATGATAAATCTAAAGTTTTAAGACATCAACTTCTGCTGTCAAAATAATTATATTCTGATAAATTTTGTAATGTTCGTGTTTGAAAAGAAAAAAATTTGGACAAAGGATCGACCGATTCAAGATAGGGATGAACGGTTCAAAAAGTCAAAAGATCTGCATTCAGTGACGGATCGTTGATTTGTAATATTTGATGTTCTAGTTTTGATTTTAAGCAAGAGGAGTTTTGGATCTTGAGTGTTGTTTGGTTGGTGGATTCTTTCAAGGTTGAATTAAGGTATGTTTTTTTTAAATTGAGTCTATGTTGTTATTTAGGTTCATATATGTCTTAGATGTTTAAAAACATTGAATGATATGGCGAAAATCTCTAATTTGTATCTTTCAGTGGATTCGTGATCGATCGATCCAAAAGAGGAATGATCGATCTTATGCTCGGTTAGTTGGATCAATCAGTCCGGTCTCGGATTGAACTGAACAATGATTGGTTGATCGATCGATCTCGGTTAGAATCGATCGATCAGTTTGTCTAAGAAGTCGATGTGTTCGGCTTATTGACTAGTTTGGTTTGATTGTTGGTTTAGGTTGAGGAATGTTGTTTTTCCAGAATATTTTAACCATTTCACAGTTTTCATGGATTTGTCGAGACGACTGTAACATCGTAAGATTATTTCAGAACTAATAAAAAGTTAAGACTTTATAATTCCACAATGGCAAGAATAGTATCACAATTAGCTTAGAAATTTTTTATATTTTATGGAAAGTTAAAAAAGTTTTATTGGGAATCCCCTACGAACGTGATCAAAAAAAGTGGCAATGCCAACTTTCTATTACCTAATAGAACAAAAATTTCTATTAAAAATGTCTTATATTTTCTAATTTCTAAGAGAAATTTCTTGAGTTTCAAAGATATATATCTTCAATGATATGACATGTATTTAGCAACTGAGGATTAAAAGATCTATACATATTGGAACCAGATCGTATGATGTGAGTATGAGGAACGAAATTCGAGTTATATTTTCGGGTAGAATTTTCGGATTCCTGTTTATTTTTGGATTTTAGGGTTAAGAAAGATGGATTAAATGGATATCCGTTTTCTTTGGTTTTAAGATTTATAACCTAAACTAATCCAAACCTAATCAACTATCAACCGAACCCTACCTAAAAATTTTAAATTATTTCATTGGAGTGTAGGATCATAAGTCCGTCAAATCGAAATCTGATCAGGATTTACCCGAATCTGATCGAGGTTTACCGGACCCCGACCTACTGGGTAAAATGTCCAGTGCTAGTTCGGATCATCTCGATTCTTCGAGGGAAGCTTCATGAATTATCAACGTTGTATTTGAGGCTAATTATTTTTGTTAGTTTTCCAGATTTTTTCAGTTTAGGTAGGGTGTATTGATACGGTTGTTTGAAGAGGGAGAAAGGGAGGTTGAGTTTCTATGACCAATAAGGTTAGTAAATCTCTTTCTCATGATTGTTTATCATTCATGTTGAAATAATAAGTTGATCTAGAGTTATATAGTGTTGTTTTATATACCCTAGAAGTTTATGTAAGTCTAGATCTTGAGAAATATGTTGGGTGTATTGTCGGGGATCTAAATAAAGTTAATTTGAGAGTGTGATTGTGGTTGTGGCTCATTGATTATTTTTGTTTAGGCATATCTTATACATGTTGGACTTGTTGGTTGTTGTTATGTGGTTAGTTGGTTGGTGTGGTTGTCATGCATGTCCTATGTTGTTCACTGAACTGTTGTGAATGTCTGGTTGATAGTTTTGATGTGATATATGTATTTTGTGCTTAGAATTTTATTGTTGTGTTGAGTTGGTGGTGGAGTTGCTTGAACAAAGGGAGAGTTCGTCAAGCTTTTGGGAGACTGATAGATCCGTAGTTGCGGTCATATATGACAGACCGATCTGTGTTGGAGTCGATCGATCTGTAGTTAAATCGGTGTTCAGTTGATGTTTATTTCCATATGTGTGTATTCAATTGGCGTTTATTACTAGCCGTGCAGAATCTATCGGTGTTTATTCCCATCCGTGTTGATTCAATCGATATTCCTACTCAGCCATAGAGTTTAATCCAACATGACCAAATCAGCAAAATTAGTCATTAATATAATTTATCAAAATAAAGCTTGAGATAAGGAAATGTAAAGCTCTACAAAGAGAAAAGGAAAGGTGATGGATCACCCAAAAAAGATCAAAGCCACAAAAAAAAAAAGAATCTCTTGTATAGAGTAAAGAAAAACCAAAAGATAAAGAGAAAAAAATCAAATGAATGTGGTAAACTTTTTTCGATGATGTGGAAGCTAGATCGGTCTGCAATCGACTCGTTCTGATACCATGAAAAATATTATAGAATAAAATATATTATTGCTATGTTGATAGATACAAAATCACAAAAAACATATATAGTGATTAGCATTAAAATTGTTAAATATCAAATAATGTAAATATTCCTAATCTTTATCTAATTTATAAAGAAAAAGAGATAATATGAAATATGCTAAGAATAATATTGATATCTTAATCTTGCTCTGTAAGTATTTCTATTTGGTGTTCACGGGTTCCACTCCATATATGGTCTTTAATGGCCAAAACTTCAATACTCCATAGAACGCAAAATCTGCAATCACAAAGCGGACCGTATGTCGTGAACAATATGCCGAGGACAGACAATCAACTGATTCCTCTGAATATAATTTTTTTTTAACCAAAACTTCCTCTTTTTTTTATTTTCTGGAACTCATAAACGTATCAATACAGACAAACTAAACACCACCGTAGTGGGATAACAGTGCTATCAGTAAACGAAAAGTAGAGTTACAAAAATGTTTGTGAAATAAGTAGACCAAGGCTGACGAGATTCTATAATTGTCTCAATGCAAAAGTAGTCTGATAAAGAGAATTGTCCAGATGGACACATAAAGCCAGCTTCACAGATTAGACACTTTTGCTAGACCGACTGGAAGCCTTTCTCAATCTTCTCATGGCAATTAAGACGAAGATTAGGGTAAAATATAATAACTTTAGGAAGACAGAATTGTGAGATTAAAGCGGATTGATGGGAGTTTCTTGGCTGGCGTGAAGCACTCTCCAAGAAACTCGATGGATGACGGTGATACGACTAACTAGCATTATCAAAGCGCACAAATCAAATAAATGAGACAAAAAAACTCTACAGAAAAGAGACAAATTATGGAAGCACACCTATATGAAGAGAATAATCATATGCATAATAATCATCTTGCAGTCTCCTATCATAATTAAACTAATTTATTTAGATGAAAGTTCAATTACATCTCAATTACGGTAACCTATTAACTGTATAACCTGTTTTTAACTGGAATGTATGTATATATCCCCTTGCTTGAATTATGCAGCAATAAGCATTTCTTGAAACAACAATTAATACAACCCTAGATTCAACGGAAAGAGGAAGAAAATGAGATTTTCATTTGTATAACAAAGCTTAGTAAAATGAGAAAAGAGAAAAAAATTAGGGATCATCTTCAAAACTCATTTCTGTTTTGTTTTAATAAATTGTTCAAAATGGATTTGTGATATGTTTGGTGAGGGGTGAGAGTAAGAAGGAAGGAAGAAATTAGGATCACTATGTCGTCAAATCTCTGAGTAAGAATAATATATATGAAAGGAGGTGAACTTTCTTCATATGGATGACAACTGGCAACGTAGAAAATTGACGTGTCATATTATAATTTTTTTTTCATTTTATAAACTTTTTCACATTTTTCTAGTGATATTGAAACCACTTTATCACAATTAATTATTGTCAATTAAGTAAACATTATTAAACTCATTAATAGATATTAATAGAGAAATATAAATTTTCTATTATAATTGTAACCACATTCTCATAATTTAATTTTCAATCAAGTTAAAATTATTAAGCTCATAATAGTTATTATTAGAGAAATTCAAAAGTCATTAGCAAAACCTCTAACTCTTTTTCTATATATAAGTATCATATACACAATATTGTAGTGACAATTTTTCTTTTATCAAAGATCAACATATAAAGTTTAAACTCTCTTTTTTTTCTCACATCAATATCGTTTAAGATTTTGACTTTACCCATATAATTTTAACCTATTGACTTCTTTATAATTCATATTAAGTGTCATAATGTGAAAATTATGATAGAAAAATTAATTTCAGTAAAAATATCACATGAAGATCTATCCACTTAAAGAAGTCATTAGTTGAAACAACTATTCAACAACAAATATATAACTCTTCGTTTCTGTGAATATGGAAACCTCGTAACTTCAAACGTAATAAAGAGCTTATGAAGTCAGAAAATATTCTTTTAGATTTAAAAGTTCATCACTATTACATATATTTGTACATAACATATATATATACAATTATATTATTTTCACTCATTTCTTAAATTGACTATAGATAATTGTAATTGTTTACATTATTTGAAATTAGTTAAGAAATAGTAAATATATTATATAATCTAAATGAATTTTTTTTGTTTTACATAAAATAACTAGAGGCGGATTCAGAAATAAAATTTAGGAAGGGAAATAGTCTAACTGTTGTATTTTTTTGGAGGGACATTTATATAATTTCTTACAATATAAGAGAAATTTTAAAAATTCATGGGGGCAACAGCTGCTTCTTCTCTCTTCATGTGTCCGCCTCTAAAAATAGTCACATATTGTAGTGATAATGTTTCAAATGAATTTTTTTTTATATTTCTAAATTATATTATTTATATTTTTTAAGTTCGAATGAAGAGAATAAAAAATAATAAGAAGAGAAAAATAACGAAAGACCTCAAGAGAAAATCTAAAACTAAAAATATCAAATAAAAAAGTTTGAAATAAATTTATTACTATCATTATTTGATTTTTTTTCTGGGATTAAATTGATAAAATATTATTCTATTTCTAACAAAATTTTAGTTTGTTAATTAATAATAATATTTGGAATAAATTATGTTAAAAACTAGCACTTCATGCTGGTTCTCACCTAGTTATATATAAATTAACTAGTTTTGGCTTTGTGTTAATCCTAAAACAGTTAAGATTATCCTGTCAAACAAAATATTTAATGTATTTGAATAGTTTTAAGTAAATTCGTGTTAATAGTAATAATATATTCAAAACCAAATCTGAAGATATCTATAATATTATATAATCTATCACAAATAGTTATAAAGTGAACAAATCTATTGACTGATTTAAAGAGATAAACCGTAATTGATTTATTGACCGATACTAACCATGAAATCTGTAATTCCTATATTTCTTTGGTCAAATATACAAAAGATTAGATTTGATGTATTTATGTGAAAATCAAATATTACTTTTTCGGAGTTGTTAATAACTAAAATTTCATTTTAACAAACAACAAAAAGATTATTAGTTTTAAAAGGCGTACTAGATGATATATTTATAAATTTAATTTTGGATAGACATAAAACAGTCAGTCAAAGCAAAATATAGTCATCAGCCACGTCAGAAACCAATCAGCAAAATTTGTTACATCTTTTGATACTCCTAATCTCAATCCTAAACTTATTTCTTCAAAATTCACAGTTTTAAAATTCATCAGCCAAGTCAGAAACCAATCAGCCAAATTTGTTACCTTTATTGATACTCCTAATCTCAATCC
>KE159312.1:49862-85459 GCA_000411055.1 Leavenworthia alabamica | reverse complement strand
GACCCCGGCCATACCACTGACCATACCTGGCCGTACCAACCGTCCGTACTAGCCTTTTCTTTAATGAATTGACTTATGTCTTTTAGTCTCTCTAATCCTTTGGTAGCGTAGCTCAAGGATCAGAAACCAGCCGCAAGGTCCGTTCATAGCCTTAGTGTTGCAATTCAAACCACTTTCATCCACTGGTTTTAGGAAGATGAAAGTTATCTCCTCCTAAAAGTCCATTATATCCGGTTCTGTTCTACAAGAGATTGAGTCAGTGAAATCTACCCTCACTCCTTCTCTCCTTCACAATTCCCTTCCACTATCAGTCTAGACACGCGGTGCAAAAGGATTCAGTCAGA
This sequence comes from Leavenworthia alabamica, assembly GCA_000411055.1. Taxonomy (NCBI): domain Eukaryota; kingdom Viridiplantae; phylum Streptophyta; class Magnoliopsida; order Brassicales; family Brassicaceae; genus Leavenworthia; species Leavenworthia alabamica. The sequence continues at coordinate 85,115 of KE159312.1, read as the reverse complement.
TTCCATCATCTAAGGGTGTTCCCATCTCATTTCCTTCATCACACACCATTCTATCCGGTTATGTTTTACAAGAGATTGAGTCAGTGAAACCTATTCTCACTCCTTCTCTCCTTCACCATTCCCTTCTACTACCAGTCTAGACACGCGGTGCAAAAGGATTCAGTCAGATTCCATCATCTAAGGGTTTTCCCATATCATTTCCTTCATCGCACCCCATTCTATCCGGTTCTGTTCTATTAGAGTTTGAGTCAGTGAAACCTATCCTCACTCTTTCTCTCCTCCTTAATTCTCTTCTACTATTAGTCTAGGCACCCGAGGCAAAAGGATTCATTAAGATTCACTCATTTAAGAGTTTTCCCATCTCATTTCCTTCATCGCATCCGCCTAGAGTCTAACCGCCAGCTCAAGGCAATTTCAACCCCGGATAGTCATATCCCCTCTCTTTCTCCCCTTCACCATTCTCTTCCAATACCTGTCTTAGCACGCGAGGACAAAGATTTTCATCCAAACTCATTCATTTAAGGGTTTTCCCAACTCAGTTTCTCCATCGCATCCGCATAGAGCCTACCCGGCAGTTCAAGGCAATTTCAAACTTGAATAATCATATCTTACCAGGCCATGTCTTACCAGCCATACCTTACCAACACTCTATCACGGTCCACTCTCATTCTTTTGATCATGTATAAGGGAACCAACATTGCTTAGACCATAGGAACCCACATTGAGCTATTGTTGTTCGTTTGATAAGTAACTAAAGCTTAGTTTGTATTTCCTTTGGTACTATTCTTGGTATTACTAACTGGTCAAGGAGTATGAATATCGAGAATCATCCGGATACCATCTAGTCCTTCTATGCCCCTTTGGTCTGTTCATGTTTGTAGGATCGTATAAGAAGACAATAAAAAGCATGGCCAAATGCTTCTCCTATNCCCCCTGCCCTACTACTGACCGTACCTGGCCGTACCAACCATCCGAACCTGGCCATACCTGGCCGTACCCACCGTCCGTACCAACCCGACCGTACCCTTGTCCGAAGTTTGGGCCAATCTTCACCGGAATTCATTCGGACTTCCCGGCCATCTTCCATCAGCCAAATGTCCCCAGCCATTTCTCACAGCCAGTTATCATTAGTCACACCGGTCAGCTCTCAAAGCCATCTTACAGGCCACCTTTTACCGGCCATATTTTACCATGCCATGTCTTACCAGCTATACCTTACCGGCCATCTCTTATGGTCCACTCTCATTCCTTTGGTCATGTATAATGGAACCAACATTGTTTAGACCATAGGAATTCGTATTGAGCTATTGTTGTTCATTTGATAAGTAACTAAAGCTTAGTTTGTATTCCCTTTGGTACCATTCTTGGTATTACTAACCGGCAAAGAAGTATGAAGACCGAGAATCATCCGGATACCATTTAGTCCTTCTCTGCCCTTTTGGTGTGTTCATGTTTGTAGGATCATCTAAGAAGACCATAAGAAGAATGGCCAAATGCTTTTCCTATGCGGTTAAGAGCATACTACGGCCAACACCTTTTGGCCATGGAAGCTGCAGCTGGTGCTGCATCTCAAAGATCCCAAGGATTTCCTTTTGTCCCATGAAAGCATGATCTACTTCAGGGAATTCCCCATCCAGCCCCAGACCAGCCACTTCATCTACTCGGCATTAAGGCCGCAAGGTATGATCAATCACTTACCCTAGTGAAATTACTTATTAAAGTTGTTGGATTATCGTAGGAACAAGTTTGTTTTGAGGACAAAACCTTGAGAAGAGGGAGGAAATGATAAGATCGAAGGATGAAGACATCTTGGCAACATCAGAACTCAAACAGCATGAAACATGAGGAAGACACAAGCAACAACCGAGCTTTGACCTACCTTGGCATGCAAGTAACATCATGAAGAAGCTTAAAGTCCACAGTTGGATATGTGGAATTCAAACCGGCTTTGGAAGGCTGAGAATGTATCTCCACCTTACACAAGGATAGAAATCTCTCAAGACATCAAGATGGAGTGCTCTTTTCCTCATCCATGTTGATCTCCACCGGATCAAGGAGAGGTTTTTACCGAGGCTGCGGACAGGTGCATCTCAACCTGGTTCCATTGAAGACTTATCTTGGAAACATCCATGACAAGAGGAAGTCTTCAAGGGTTAAGATCTTATCTCAAGGTTGGCAGAATCATCAATAAAGCCAGTTTTTTCTTTGTGTTTAAGTATTACATGGGTTTTCACTTAGTTATTTAAGTTTTACCTTATCACTTTTACTTGTAGTAAAATATGTGGAAAAAAAAACCTTAAGTTTTAGCTTCCTTCCTTCTCACTATAAAAGGAAAGAATTTCTCATTGTAACACTCAGATTTTGATTAATGAAACAGTGAGCTTTGCTCCTTAGACCTAATGGTCTCCTTCTCTCTTAGTTGATGCTAGAGAGCTTGCCGTATCCAAGGGCTTTCATCCCCTTGGTGTTACACATCAATCCACCTTCTATTTCATCTTTCATTCACCCACAGTTTTAGGTTCGATGAAACTCCTCTCCTTCCTAAAACTCATCATCTATCATCTTCATCCAACAACAAAGCTGCCACCTTTCTCATCGGATCTCCTCTTGAAGATCCTCACCGGAAAGTTAGCTCCTTTGATACTATCTCCATACATCGACCAGAACAAGGCCGATGAAACTTATCTCTACCCTTGTTCTTCATCCTCTATCATCACCTTCAAGTCTCCTCCATGGCCCCTTGAAGATTCTCTCACAGCCGCCTTCTCATCTCACCACCTTCATCACCACAAAGCTTGTGACTTTGAGGAACACCTCCTCATAGTCATATCAAATAGGATTCTAGATCTTGTAATCATCTTCATCTAAGTTGTGATTATCACTCTGATTCCTTTGATCACTGATTTGGAGTTCATTAGGTTAGATTATCATTCCGCAAGTTTGCGAATCACTGGAATGAACATAGATGATGCGGATATGTTCTAAACCAATGGAAGTTGAGTATTAGGAATCCGTAGACTGATAGATCCAATAGGAAATACGTGTTTAGAATTGCCGAGATCAAGCGGAAGCTTAGACGCTCGGATTCTAAACGTTAGCTATCATAGTTGCGGAAGCAATATGATTAGTCGATTCTGTTCGAGTCTAGATGTGAATTAAACTTGATCCTGAATAGTAGTTCGATTCTCTGTAATCGCATAACCGATTTCCCTAGTGCCTCGTGTTTACAGTCATTGTTTAAAAACGTTTTAGAATCTTGTTGTCGATTAGATACAGAACGCAAAACAAACAAACTTATAATCTGTCTTAGCTTAATGTCTTGACTCTAAGTTTCATTGTGTACGATTTGTTCCTCGTGGATTCGATCCCTTAGTATTACTGTGATTGATTGTTCTCTTGCAATCTATTTTTGGTTAAAACTCATTGTATCAAATATTCCGTATCTTCATAATAGTATCCCTAATATTTATCCCGAATATAATCATAAAAACCTCCTCATTCTTTACCTATAAATATAAACTCAAATATTCCAAACAATATACAGTCACATACTCATTTTAAACACATTTACCAAACACATTTACATTTCTTTTCTAAAAAACGAATACATCAATGACTATCACATACCTTAAAGAACTAAAACCTTTCAAGTCAAGCTGTCGTGTCTAGGTTCAAATAACATGTAAATTTTATAATCTATTATGTATATCTGTTAGTCTGGCACACAATTTTACATTATATGGATTTGGATTTGCAAGATTCATAAGTTTATTATTCGATTCATAAGTTTATTATTCGATTATGTGTTATCAAGATAACAAATAATACTTACAATATAATTTAACCACAATATAAATTATCAATACATAAAAAAGTAAAAAACTATAAAAATATATTATATATATTATTTAATATATATTAAATATTATATATCATACAAACTAATTAAAATATATATTTTAAAATATATTTTCCCGTGATACATATATTATACCGTATTTATCTCTAATATTAATCAAAACCTACTAATTTTTTACCAATAAATATAAATTCAATTATTCCAAACAATATACAATCACACATACATTTTAATGCATTTACCAAATCTTTAAAGTCAAGGTTGGCGTCTGCAGATTAAAATCCTCCGTATCACTAAATATATTTAATTTTAAATTATTATATTTTCTTATATCATAATATATAATATAATTAATATATTTAATCATAAGATGTTTTCCCGCTATGCGTAACTCGCGGATTACAAGCTAATATATATAATTATGTATTCCACTTAAACAAAATTTTAAGTTAAAAATAATTTAAAATATTAATTATTAAAATTTAAAAATTATATGAAATATAATTATAATTTTAATTTGATAAAATAATTATTTAAAAATACTGTTAAAAAGAGAATTAACTAATAAGAGAATAAAGAAACTAGAGATAAATATTCTAATTGTTGATACAAGTTAACAAACTAGGTGTAAAAAACTAGAAAGTAAATATAGTTACTTTTCTCCAAAGAATATTAGAAATATTTATGAAATATTTTTTTGGAATATATGAACATAAGTTTTACTTTTGAAATATATAAATTAAAAATGAAAGAATTATAATATTCATATTTTAAGCAAAAATATAAAGTTTTACTTGAAATGATAAGTATAGATTCGGTAAATTATTCAAATTTTGCACAACAAAGCACTCAATTAAAGGTTATACATATTTTGTAGTGTATCATGAGTAAAAATGCGATTTTATTTTTAGAACAAAAAACATTGGTTTAGCCTGCTAAAATTAATAAATTTGAAATACACATTTTAAAATTACTACGATAAAAAAAATACACATTTGAAAAAAAAATTTGAATAGAGTGATTTTAGCCTGCTAAAATTTATGAGAAAATGATTGAATTTATAGTTTTAATTTTAATCAATAACTTATATAAATATTTAGTAAAAATCAACAATTATTTATAATATTTTAATATTAGAATCTCTCCGAATGTGTGGGTAATAATCTCGTTACAAAATATAATAGTAAGACATAGACGCACAATGACCTAATTCATTATATATCATTTTGATTTAGACAACACAAAAATTATATTGTTGCACTGATGATGGAACGACAAATGATAGAGATCAATATGTGTTTCAATATTTGGGCCCCTCAATTGAATAAATGATCTATTCCGAATCTGGACTTGCTTCCTTGGGTTTGGATGTTTATTGAATTCTATACAAATTCAACAATAAACAGTGAAACAAACTGACAAAATTAATCAAGCCACAAAAATAATGGAAGTTGGAAAAAAAATTAACAATGGAGAAATAGAAGATTATCAATACATTATCGTCCACAACTAGGGATATTGCGGTGGGTTTTTTATCTTGGTCTAACTAAATCTATGTTGAAACTGTTTATTTTAAGTTTGTTATTAAAATTATCCGCATAATTCAATAATAGAATTAAATAGCCCGCAAAAAACTCGTAAGTTTTGGACTTATCTATGGGTACCGCAATATTTTTTATCATTCTTAATATATTTTTTTAAATAATTTGATAAATTTATATTAAATATAATATTTACATAGAATATATATTAAATATAAATGTTATATAAATACTTTTATATGATATTTAAATAAAAATTAATATATTAAACATTAAAATATAAAATATATAAATTTTTTTGAATTCAAAGAATACAAGATGATAATAATAATATCATTTGAAATAATTTTTTTAAATAAAAATTGAGTTTTTTGGAAAATATATAAAAGATATAGTAAAATAATATAATTTAGTTTTTTTCTTAAATCCATGGGTACCCATAACCCGATAGGATAAATCTGAATAAAATTCGAATAAATAAAACATATCCGTTTTAAAATCTTTTTTTTTTTGGGAAAAAAACTCACAATGATTTCATATATTTTTTAAGATTCTGGATACCCATTGAATCTTTACCTATTTTTAACGTCCCAAAAATTAGTGGTTAGATTGGATTATACGAGAGGTTAAGGATACTTGGATATATTGTTGCATGAGCCATGCCAAGAACCATTTCTATGATGGATTTGGAGGTTAATTTAGTCAAAAGGGTATTCTACGTACATGAAATTTTAGGATTTGGAAATGTTGTTTCGAAACTGAACTCCAAAGAGGGTAGTTTAAGAGCTCATCCAAAACAAGTTTCTCCTATGAGTATTTCTGTAAAAATATATTAATATAAAATTAAGTGAATTTTTCTAATAGTGAAAATAATTTAACTGTTCATACTATTGTTTGGGAAACTCCACTACTTGAAAAACTCATCTAATTTGTGTTAATTAAAATTCTAATATATGTCGTGGGAGAGCAATTAATATATACGTATATAATAATATAGTTTTTAGAGATTTTTTATTTTTTATTGTATCAAGTTATTGATTAAATAGAGAGATTTTAAAAATACTTAATTTTTTTTTCCTATCCAAAGCCAACGAGTTTAAACTTAAAACACAACGAGGAGGTCAAGAATGCGGTAGTCCTCTTGCCTAACTTTAATTTTGTATTATGACAAAAAAAAAAGTTTGCTTTTGTAAAATAGAGTAACATGTGGTATGATTTTGTCAAATAATGTATTGTTAATTAATTTGTTGTTTTGAGATGTTAAAAGGCCAACCGAAACAACATGTTATATTCCATCTCGTCAACGTATTTATATTTATTTCACATGCACCTTAATTCTAAATTACTATTTAATAGTTTATTTCAATCTTGTTAGAAGACAAAGTTATAATATGATTTTAATATAAAGACAAAACCTATTACTTTGACCTTTGATTCTTATCTTTCCATGTTGGAGCTAACGAGTAACGACTAAATAATCTATAACTTATGTCATAATTTTGAAACACTGCCCAACTAATTATTGGTCACTAACCCCTTAATAATTGGTTTCTGCATTATGCAATATTTTTTAAGTGTGCTTGTCAGAACTTTGTTTGACTCTATTGGATTAGTTTAGTGTTTGAACCACTTGGATCAAGTGTAGATTTAGTTTTTCTAAGACGTTTATAATAATGGAGTATTTAAGTGGTGAGTAGCAGTTGTTACTAAAGTAGTGTGCATGAAATGAAACTTGATAGTGATACGTGGCTTTGACCAACCCAAGAAACATAACTGGACCCAGCCTTAATTTGATCATTGCTTTTTTATTCACTATTTGATATCTTAGTTAGTTAGGTTTCTGATCAGCCAGTCAGGTAAGCCGATCGAAAGTACAACTTTAGTTGCATCTTTACTAATAGTTCATCATGAGTTTCAAATAGGGATCTGGCAAATACGGTCGACTTTGGCAGTTTGGTTCTAAAGTTGGGCATATATATAACGGTTGTGGATTTATGTTCAAACCTAGACCATTTTGAAACGTACGTAATGTATCTACACGTTATGACAACCACAACTAATTCAAAGTTGGTATCATGCTACTATATTGAACTATGTATATTTCCATCTTCATTCCTTGTAACCATTTGATACGTGCATTTACATTTTTAGGCCAAAATTGTTTCAACTCAAAAAGAAATAGAAAAACAAAGTTGGTTGTATTTTATATCCACTCATCTTTTAACAACGTAGGCCAGTTGAATTTTAGGCATGGCACGTCTTTTCAATATATACGCTTGAGCTAATCACTATGATTAAATGAGATGAATAATTTATCCAAAAAAATGAGATGAATAATGTAACATATTGTTATACTTTTTAAAAATCACCCATTTTTGCTCCTATTTCCTCTCCCCATTTCAAGACTACATGTGCCCTCGTAGAAATACTTGCTTTTGCAATTTACACTTTATGTTAATCTGAGCAATAAAATATCTTTAAAGACCAAATCTAAGCAAATCCCTGAATAAATGTCTAAAACAATTAATTTAGTAATTGTTTCTTTTAGCTTTCAAGACGTTTACAAAAACCCAAACAACTTTTTCACAAAACTAGTTTTATTTCTATTCACTTTGGGATCGGTGATGTGTTTATTTGCTATTGATCACTAACTATGCATTATATTCTGACTTATATTGTATATGATCATAGTCTCTTCTAGTCCAAGCAACGTATACCACTTTGTTTATGTGGTATTCCAATACTCAAACAATACTCAGTAAAAGTTTTTTTTTGATAAAAAATCAGTAGAAGTTTAAATTAAGATTTAGTCGAACATCTTCGGAGTAACCTAAGCAAAGAATCGTCTCTTTAATTCATCAACGTATTTGGTTTGGTGGTAGTGTTGGGTTTGAGGGCTGCAAAAATCTTCGAAAACCGTATGATAAATTATATAAATAAAAAATTGTAAAAAGATATATGGTAAATATTATAAATTCTTAAAAATATTAAAAAAACAATTTATGAGAGTAAATTTTAAAAATATTATAAAAAAAATTTGTGGGTGTCCGCAAACTTCCCTAAAAATTCATAGAAAAATGAGACTCGTTCCATAAATTAAATCCACAAAAATGTAGCCTTCAAAATTAAAATTCTAACCCATCCCGTAACAAACTCAATTTTATAATACACAAAAATTAGTTAAGAAAATAGTTATTATATATATGGCCTATGGATATGGTTTACAAAATTTCGTAATAGATATACTTATATAGCACATTATAATTATTATTAGTATTTTTTATTTTTTGTCTATAATAGTATTACAACACATCTATAGGTTGATGAATGTTGAAGGAAAGTGGAAGAGGCTTTTGGAAGACAAAAATGCAACATACAATGTGACTTTCTAGATATCTATTTGTTTCTTTAGGGGAAACAAAGTATAACACTAAACGATATTTAAAATAAAAATTTATTTTAAACTTTCAGATATAGATATATCACTCGTTAAATGTAAATTTTCTTGGAACTCTCTCGCAATTGATATATACGTTTCTTATATTATATCGAGAGTTTCAAGAGAGTCTAATCTTGAGTACCTCTTAAAAAACTTACCATATTTATCATCTCTTAACCCGAAACAAGTGTTAGTATCGTTATAGGTAAATAACAATATTAATGTGTCTACATGTCTTATAATTCACTTGGTTTAGGTTAAAGCTAAGCTTCTATTAGTATATGTTCTTAAAATCAATTTTCTAAACCGAAGTTTCTTTTTCCCTAAAACATTTTTTGTCTGTTTTTCTTATTGCCATTAGTTTTAAATATTATTTAACGTATCTTCTCTAATGGTCTTTTGTCGTGTATGAAGAGTAATTAATTCACGTCATGAAGAGTAATATAATATGAATTTAAATACGTTATCCCAGTCTATGAGAAGTAATTGTGTTGTTCTTATTGGTTTGAAGTAGTCCATCAAATGAGCAATTAATGCAATGTTGACCTATTTCTTTTGTCTTATTACTCTGCTTATTGTTTTTTTAATTTCTGCTTGTCTATGCTCTATTATTTTCTCTCATTTTTTCAATACATAAACTATAGTATATACTTAAAACGTTGTCGACAAAAGAAAAACTGTTTTTATTTTCAAACCTCACGTTAAAAAACCTATCTCAGTCGAATATAATCCTAGAAGACCCTCGTAAAATATATTCAAAAATATAGTCTTCTATTTTTGGTTCTTAAGAGAAATTTATTTTTTATTGTAAATGTAGAGTTTTTGTAATAATTGTGAATCCACATCATGACTTTTAACTCCTAATGTTCACGGGACCGGAGATTTAAGTCTAATCTATTTGGAAAGAATCATTTTTATAATCTCCTTGTCAATGTTTTTGTTCTCTCTCAACGATGTCACTGGCCATTTGGTGTAAATTTATAAGTTTCTTGATATCTTATAGAATTTTATTTTAAGAAATAATCTCATAATTTTCTTTTTCATTTTACTTTTTAAATGTAGATATTTAATTTGTTTCCGGTAATGTCATTTAAAATAAACAATAACAATTTTATTTATATTGCATATTAGCTCTAACATGCAATATATATATATATAGAGAACATTTAATGTGCAACATCAAAGATGTTGATATCTTAGTGACATATATGTTAAACTCTTATAGAACTAAAAAACAGCAACTATAACATTTTTATATAGTTTAGGTTTTCTGATCAACTCTGGAATTTAGACATTAAGTTCAAATTAAAAGGGTTTCGTTTGTGTGTAAATCAACTAAAATTTTATTAACATAGACCAAAATATGGCTACCAAACCTGTTGTTTATATCGTATTTAAATCCAAATTGATAAGATACTTTTATAAGTGTGTACAAATTGACTTACGCTACAGCCGGCCAATGTTTGATCCTTTTAACTTGTAGTCTTTTACCATGACTAGTTTCCAATGAATATGCGTAGAATCCCGTTGACATATATCCGAATAAAGAATTGGAACTTGGAATAATATATAAATACTTTCCGTTAATAAAATCTTTATTGACAAATCCAAATATATCAAATTATATAAAGTAGTTTACTGTTCCACAATAGGATAAACAAGCCATTTATATAATTTAAAAGATTTGCCGAAACTACTACTTGCAAAGTTGTGTGATCCATATTCAACTAGCTTTTGTGAAAGTATATTATAGGTTTCAGAAAATATCGCTAAAACAAAGGATAAAGAATGAATAACAACATCAAGCGTTTTTTTGGGCCAATATCAAGCACTAGTAAAAAAAAATCATAAAACCATTTTGTGATTTTTATCAAAAATTATAAATTTTCATGTAAATATTTCGTTTAAATTCTGTGGAGGTAACTAACCATGACTTTTTCCCGTACAGCTATTAAATAAAGATTATAGCTACTGAAAATTTTCGTGTCTATTAACCCATTTTGTAGTAGTGAAGACTCAAAAGTTTTAAAACAAAAGTAGTAATGTGAGAAGATATTCGAAAGAGTGCATGTCTTTTAAAGCTGATGGGTCGGTCTTATAGATTTGCCTATGCTCTTCATCTCAATTCAAAACTTTGTGGACCTGTTTTGTGGAAGAATATATGCCAAATTTAACTTGTCTCGATCGGTCTCGCATGTATGTGAGTAGTACCATAATTTAATTTTAAATATTTCAAATTTGTTTAAAAATTTAATCATATATACTCCATTACTATAACTCATAGTTTTAAAATGAAAATAAAAATGTAAATTATATTGAATTGAGTAAAGTATTATTTTGTGAGCACAAGCGAAGCCAATAAAAAGGTGCTTTGTTAAAATTTAGAAAAGATTTAACAACATCGATTTCAATAAGTATAACTCAATATTATATTTACCGTAACCAATGTTAGTAGATAAAATATCAAAGCATAAAATTATGAAAAGTGGTACATAATATATGCCTAAATGTAGTAGATGTAATGAAAAAGGAATCAATAGAAAAAAAGCCTAAAGCAATGGAATTGACGGAACATGCCTAACGTATTTGAATGAACTTTGTTCACGAGAAAAAGATCATCATCTTCTCCCACGCCTCTTCTCTCTTTCTGTTCACATCTGTTTCCTCGTCACCATATATAACATATATTATACAATTATACATTAACCTAATCCGTTTCTTCCATGTTAATTGAATAAAGTTAATGCATGTTATTTTAAGCTGTAATTCTCATCATATATGGTTAGCTAGCCAATTGGTCTATTTATATTATATATATCAACGTTACGTAATGACCTATCATATGTATTTTAGCATTTGGATCTGCATCACCAAGTTGAGACTATCATATCCAATAGATTTAACAATCATCTTCTCTTTCTCTTCCTCTCTCTCTCTCTCTTAATCTTGATTGCCATAAGTCAAACTTGAGATTATACTGATTACTATATGGAGTTAAATAATCCCACTTAAATGAGGTTAGTTAATACATACACACACATTTAAGTAAATATATATATATATATAGTTGCTTATTCAAAAGCAATACAAAAACAATATGTAAATGACTTAAGGGATAGAAGCAAATTCTTATTATATATATATATATATATATATATATATGCATGTGAGTTTATAAATGGATCAAGTTCCTAAATAAAATCTAAGAGCCAATAATATTTTTTAGATGCGTATAGTGAAGACCAAGTGAATATATCTTTTGGCAGACATATGCAAATCTTGTGAATATGATTGGATTGATATTATTCAACAAATCATAAAGAAAGAGCTTGATTGGTGGGTTAAACAACATATAAACAATTATGATATTTTAATCTAAAAATTAATAGGAAACCCTGCACTAGTAATATTTACCAACAATAGCCTCATTCTAACTAGACAAGGCCATGTGTGTTGTAGGACCTCATAAATATATATATATTTTTCTAATAATTATTTCATCATTTCCCAATTTATTATATAACCATTTCTTCTTCCTTCTTCTCAGACCACCAAATCAACCTTCAAGAACAGAGAAGTGATTCTCTATACAACAAAAAAATAAAATAAAACTCTCTCTCTCTCTGTCTTTTTTTTTTTTGGTTTGAACTCATCATTGAAGTACAAACATAAGCTTTGTATGTGTCTGCCTTCAGACAAAAAAAACAATGATACCAAGTTACGACCCAAATGATACAGAGGCTGGTCTTAAGCTTCTCGAGGATCTAACAACAAATGCAGAGACAATTCAACAACAAGTTCTTCACCATATACTCTCTCAAAACTCTGGAACTCAATATCTCCGAGCTTTTCTCCACGGAGAATCCGACAAGAATCTACAAAGCTTCAAAAACAAAGTCCCTGTGGTAAACTACGACGATATAAAACCCTTCATTCAACGAATCGCCGATGGAGAATCCTCTGATATTGTCTCTGCTCAACCCATCACAGAACTCCTCACTAGGTAAACTTATAATAAATAAATAAAAACTATTATTCATTACATTTTTTTTTGTGGTTTTATTTTCATTATATTTTCGTAATTTATTTGAGTAAATATTGGATTGCAGCTCGGGGACTTCTGCAGGAAAACCAAAGTTGATGCCTTCTACAGCTGAAGAATTGGAAAGGAAGACATTTTTCTACAGCATGCTTGTGCCTATCATGAACAAGTAATAAATGATTTAATTATTTCATATATGTTGTGGGATTTATATAAAATATATTTTTTAGTTAAATCAAAAATATCTACCATCGTTAATGTTCTTAAGTACATTAATCTCTCTTTAACTCATTTTCATTACAAAAGCAAACTATAGCAATATTTTAAATTATTATATATTTATATAATTATATATAATATAGTTTTTATTTGGTTATATGGTTTTTAGGCTTAGAAAATTATATTTTGCTACGAAGAGGTTTACCTTACTTGAATATGTGATCATATTGGATTATGTTAATGGATTATGTTATATAAACTTTTTGTTAATGGATTATGTTATATATATGTATAATGGCAGATATGTGAGTGGGCTAGATGAAGGAAAAGGGATGTATCTTTTATTCATAAAACCAGAGATCAAGACTCCTTCAGGTCTAATGGCACGTCCTGTTTTAACCAGCTACTACAAAAGTCAACATTTCAGAAACAGACCATTCAACAAGTACAACATCTACACTAGCCCTGACCAAACCATTCTTTGTCAAGACAGCAAACAGAGCATGTACTGTCAGCTTCTCTGTGGTCTAGTCCAGCGATCTCATGTTCTACGGGTCGGGGCTGTCTTTGCCTCTGCCTTTCTTCGAGCAGTTAAGTTCTTGGAGGAACATTTCAAGGAGCTTTGCTACGACATCAGAACCGGTACTGTCACTAGCTGGATCACTGACTCAGCTTGTAGAGATTCAGTCTTGTCAATTCTTAATGGCTCAAACCAAGAACTGGCTGATGAAATAGAGAGTGAATGTGCTGAAAAGTCATGGGAAGGAATCTTGAGAAGGTTATGGCCTAAAGCTAAGTATGTTGAAGTGATTGTGACAGGTTCAATGGCTCAATACATTCCAACACTTGAGTTTTATAGTGGAGGTTTACCATTGGTTTCAACGATGTATGCTTCCTCTGAGTGTTACTTTGGTATTAACCTTAATCCATTATGTGATCCTTCCGATGTTTCTTACACACTTCTTCCTAACATGGCTTACTTCGAGTTCTTGCCCGTTGACGACAAATCCCACGAAGAGATTCATTATGCATCGCATTCTAACACTAACGAAGATGATGCTATCAAGGAAGATCTTATTGTCGATCTTGTTAACGTTGAAGTTGGTCGATACTACGAGATTGTCATCACAACGTTCACAGGTCAGTCAAGCATAAACTTGTTACTACATAAAGTGAGTAACGTGTAACACAAGTAACATATTTGTTTGCTTGTTTTCATTAGGCTTATACAGATACAGAGTTGGTGATATACTAAAAGTAACTGGTTTCCACAACAAAGCACCTCAGTTCCGTTTCGTTCAACGCAAAAACGTTGTATTAAGCATCGACACAGACAAAACCAGCGAAGAAGATCTACTAAACGCGGTGACACAAGCTAAACTTAACCATCTCCAACAACCATCAAGCCTATTGCTCACAGAGTACACTAGCTATGCTGACACGTCATCAATTCCAGGTCATTACGTGCTCTTCTGGGAGCTAAAGCCACGTCATAGCAATGACCCACCAAAGCTAGAGGATAAGACAATGGAAGATTGTTGCTGTGAGGTCGAGGATCGTTTGGATTACGTGTATAGGAGATGCAGGAACAAAGACAAATCTATTGGACCATTGGAGATAAGAGTGGTGAGTTTAGGTACGTTTGATTTGTTAATGGACTTTTGTGTGTCACAAGGATCTTCTTTGAATCAGTATAAGACTCCAAGATGTGTTAAATCTGGAGGAGCTCTTGAGATTCTTGATTCTAGAGTTATTGGGAGGTTCTTTAGTAAGAGAGTTCCTCAATGGGAACCTCTTGGTTTAGATTCTTAGTTTTTTTTTACATCTTTTTAATATAATTTAAGTATAAGATTCTCATTTGATAAGTTGCTAATTGATATCTTCTTTTCTATTTTTTAAAAATAATTATTAAATGTTTTCTCTTTTGTAACAAAGTCCTCTCATTTTGTGAATGTATACTTTTTGTGTCTCTTTCTTATTATTTTCTGCCTCCTCTTTTTCTTTTTGATGAAGTTCTTGAAAAGATAAAAACTATAATATACTTTAAAGTACCAAATTGGTACCAAACTTTTTACATAAGATCTCATATATTTTATCTAGTCAATCTTCCATATTGGTGATGCTATCAAAATGTTTAAAAATGTCAACAATATAACATAAAAATGATTATATTTTTCATAGAAATGGTAATTTAATTCTATTTAAGACGTAACTGAAAAGAAACAACTCTAAAAATGAAATAATACTAAACCTTCATTATTTTTTTACAGTATCTCTACTTTGGTATAAGAAAAAAAATGAAATTAAAATGAGAAGATTGAAATAATTAAATAGAGTGTGTGACGTATGAATGCACATGAAGATGGTGATGGTTTAATACGCCAGCCAACACACAACCACATCATTGAGATCCACATTTCTTTCTTACATCATATTGTTTTTCTTTTCTTTTTTTTGCATAATCTCAAGTCTCAACTAGCTCTCTCTCTTTCTTCTTCCAAAATCTTGAATATAATTTGTATAAATCATCGTTTATTGTACATAGAATAACCAAAAAGAAAAAATATAATTGTTTATTATGGAAAAGAGTTTTCGAAGCAGATTTATTTCTACAACAATAATTGTTTATTATGGAAAAAATGTTAAGTGTTGACATTTAACAAGTCTTAGTTATGTTTTCGGCACAAAGTAGGTTAAACATTATTAGCAGACCATGTGCGACAATAGTATTGTAATGTTAACTGAAGAAAAGATAATTTAATATTATAATTAACAATAAAATATGTTTTCTAACAACAATAAATAAGGTCTTATAAAAACATTATTTAGTAACAGGAAACATAAATTTTCTATTCGAACTATTCACATCATAAATCTATCATCCAAATTATTATTTTAATGAAATAGTTAAACATACTACTACATCTAACGTCTAATTGATTGGCGTTATCGAATATATTTATGGTCATTTTATTTCAAATAAGGCTCTATTTTAATCTGTGGAACAAAATTACCACATTAAATATTTACAACTGAATCTTAAAATTTATTGAGAAAATATTTATAAAATTGCAAGAAAACTATTCTAAAACTTGATTGGATGAAAACATATATTACAAAATATTTAGAACATGAATTTATTTTTATAAGAAACATTAAATTTGCAAAAAAAAATAAAAAAAAAATAAATACTGATAACTATATTATGAACTTGATCAACTAATGGAAATCACGTGGTATAATGGTTGTCACATCTAAAATTTATCACATGTTTGGAATTCAAAGTTTCAAACCCATAATCTCGTGTTGTTAAGGAGGATATTAAAGTCTTTACAATAAGAGAGAAAAAAAAACTGAATCGACTACTTGTATCCATATTCAGATTTTAAGATATCCATAATTTCAAAACCATCTGATATATATGCTGTAACATAGCTAGTATACCCACCTTTCACTCCAAGATTCATAGTAAGAATTGCATTTAATAGATGAATTTAAAATATGGTTAATGTAAAATGTAATAACCGACAAGAGTTGGATATGATGGATATGTATATGAGTTAATGGGGTAAAAGAGACATATCTCTATGACTTCAAAAATAAGGGAACACACTCTACTGTTCACTTAATACAAAACAATGAGCTTCTTCTCAACTGTCTTGTCATGTTACTTAGCGTTTCGTTCTCTAAAGAAAAGCAATGTCGCTTTCCTCCCGCTACCATCACAAACACAATTGTCTGTTTTCTTATACGTAAATAAATGAACTGTTCATTTCATGAAAGTGTGGAAATATATACATGAATTGTCAATTTAATGAAAGAATCAAATAATGCATAAGTAGATAAGATAATATATTCACAATAGTTTTGATGAGACCCTAAAAAAAAAACTAGTTTGTAAGATATAAAGCTTACTATTAGACTTTGTGCATCTACAGTGCCCTATTCCGAAAATAGTACTCATTAACGTTCACGTAACACGTCTTTTTAAAATATAAGGAGCCTTAATATTTTATAGTTAGGTGTAAGTCACACCACTAAACAAGGCTACTAGATAATGGAAAATGCTGATATGACTTTGCTATAAGAAAGAACAATGTTTTAGTCATCAATGTTTTAGGTCATTTTGTTAGTGTCTAATAAAATACCAAATCATAAACAAAGAAAACAAAGCAAAGAGACATGAGACATGCAAATGAAAGTGAACGATCAACTAAAAAGACAAAAGAGTCCAAAGGCAAGTAAAGTAAATAAGAAATCAAGTCAGCTAAACAAAGAAATGGATTAAACTCAAGATTATGAAATTGATCTATCGTTTGAAAAGCTCCAAAAAGAAAAGAAAAAATGTCGTGTGTGAGCCATTGGTTTCAATCCAATAAGAGGTTAGAAGAAGGCCACGAGTGCAAAAAAAGGAACAAAGATAAAAATGGAATTAAAAGGAGAACATTACAAAAATGAAAAGAATAGACAAAAGAAAGAGAGACAAGAGAGACCCACAAAAAAAGACACACGAGTAGAGATGTAGCAATAGACACGACTCCTCCTTTTTCGTCCGCACGCAGTTTAGGGTTCGCCCTTATACTTATGGTAGGGTCTTTCCTTTAAGTCTTGCTCTTTCCCCCTCAGTTTTGGTCGGATTCACTTCATAAATCTCTCTCTCTCCCTCTTATCCAACTTTGTGTTTTGTCTATATATTTCCATTACTAAAAATAAACAAGCTAGACTTGGTAGAGACTACATGAAAAAACTATGTTATATTGGTCATAAACTAGTTCATTAGTATATGAAGTAAAAACTCAAAAAGCATGGCAATTATTTGACTGTTTTCATAGACGCATTACATTTTGGTCCAACTTATACATTAATTTGGATAATTTGTAGTGATGTTAATAAATGACAAAACTCCTAGAAGAATACGACTGAAAGCAACAAGACTGTAGTGATAATAGTCTTAAGGATGGACCATATTAGTCGTACTCTATACACCGCATTAAACACCCCACTCGTGTGTCTTGTCTTTCAATTGCTTGTCCCGATTCACGTTTAACGACAAAAAACCTTATTCCTAATTTCACGCACTATGTTTTCATACTTAAACTACTCTTTCTTATCATTTTCCTTTTTCCAATCAACAAACTCGGAAATATCATAATCATTGTAGGCCAAAAAAACACATAAAATTGACTCTTTTTTTCTCTGTATGTCAAGGGCAATAATATTCGTTGTAGTCTTAATTGAGATTAGTCTTAACTATGGCCCTCTTCCTTCAAAGCATGGTCAATGATATTGGCCCGATGGATGAAAAAGCGGTAAGTGGTACTCGGAAGTGACTTCATACGCCAGTTGAACTCATTGATAGATTGATAAGATTTTTACTTTTGTTACCGCCTATGGATCATAAAACTTTATGCATCTCAATAACGCACAGTAACACACTCGGACATGTCTCACTGAATTGCAACTTGTAACTAGTGGGTATGGTTTTGGATATGGACGGCCCAGGCTGGATCTTAAAATATTTTGTCAAATAAGGTTTGGACCTATTTAGGTTCTAGGCCCGTTTTGTAGTTTCAAGGTAAGTTATGGACCGATCCGTATCCTAACCATTAGGCCCATTACCACACTAAATCCTAACCATCGAGCGTATATCAGGACATGACAGGATTAATCAGTGCTGATGCAAAATGAGCCAGGCCAAGCTGGCCCATCACAACACAACGAGGGGAAAAATTCCCAACCACAAAATTAGATATTAATGCTGAAAGCTTGAGACCATAGCCATATCAGGGTCCTAGACTCTTGGGTAAGCTGCGTTGGCCTATTACAACAGTCAAGGGGTGTGATGCACACAACTCTTAAATCATGGTTTCGTGCACACGAAGATTTTGAAAGGATTTGTATTTTTAATTATAAATGCGAAATAAAGGCTACTACTAATCACAATCTATAAACTGTTTATGGTATAGTAGCATCTTTCCTCAGTTGTTTTACTGAGAGTTGATAAATTTCGTGTAAAGACAAGTGAACAAGAACACAACTAACTTTGTTTGAAGATTTGGTAATTTCCAACTGACACAAGCTTACAACATTACACAAAGGTCATGACAGATCATAACTGCCAAAACCAACATCACATTTGCGGTGGTAACAACAAAATATGCAAAGAGAAATATCTGATTTTAATAAAAACAAAGAACTCATTCAATCTCTATCTGTTGAGGAGCTTCTTCTTCATTCCAGCCATCTGCATCAACTTCCTCATCTGTAATACCTGAAGCTTCAACTGTTCGTGTAACCCATTCTTTAAGTGGCTCTTCGTTAAGATCTAGTCTTAACAGTCCAGCAAACATACCACCTACAAATGCAATTGGCTCCTACAAAAACAAACCCACATTAGATGAAACCAAAATATCATTGAAATTGGATTGATCAAACAACAAACAATCATCATCCTTAAGTATAGATTACTGACGGATAAATTTCAATAATTTGCATCACAAATCGGATCTGTTTTCAAAAGAAAAGAACTGGGGGAAAAAAAAGTTACCTTGAGAGCTTCAGAGAGAATGGGTTCTTGAGGGAGACTGAAACAAGATGATTTTGAAATTAGGTTTCTACGGATCGGAGAAAACTGACGACGTAACGAAATTTCATTGCTTTTGAATCCGGCGGAGAACTGAATTGTGACCCATAAAAAAAAAGGTATTTGTTAATTAGATAATCAAAATCATCAGCGTCAATAGAAGAAGAAGAGAGAGAGACCTGGTGATGATGAAGCTGAGAGACGAGGACGAGTGAGGAAGAAGGACAAGTACAATTTATTAGGACAAAACCCATCGCTTCTTCGTCTTTGCCTTTCGATAAGAGTATCAGATCTTAACACTGAAGCAAAGAAGCAAGACCACTTCAATTTCGGGTTCTGTTCGTATTCTAATAACTAGCCGATTTTTTCGTGTAATAATTAAATTTATTTGTTTGGTATAAATCATAAATGTCTAACGACTTGTTAGAACGAAACTAAAAGCTACCAATAGAAAAAATGTATATCAAAATTACAAAGAAGGGTGAATATCTCAAAGACATCTTGCGATTACAGGTGGAATCACCAAAACTGATCGTGGTAATGATTTCTGCATTAAGTTATGTTTTAGTTTAGATACTATTAATGTGTTACTCATAAATATAAATTATCAGAAAGACTTAAAAAACTCGAATTTTGAAAGAACTAAAATTGTTATTGAACATTATTAGCCATAACTAATCGTAAAATAGTATTGTGTAATTTATTTAATTTTTAATAAAATTGAATTTAGTTTTGCCTAGCTATGACATGAGTTATCTAGTGATAATAATACACTTATACATATAGAAGCATATGTTGGGTTTATAGTATATATCTGAAAGGGAAATCGTTTTGATCAAACAGTCACGAGTTGAAACTGAACGGATGTAACTATTCGAAACAATCCGACTTTTAAATTTATATCAAATAGTCGCAATAGTTAATTTCATACCCATTTATTTACTATAAATATGAGATATTGTCTCAGTTTTTCTGCATGTTTTTTCAAAAATCAGATTTTCTGATTTTTTTTTGAGAAAAATAAAAGTTTTTTCAAAATTATTGTTTTCAAAGTGTTTGTGTGATTCAAGCCGTCGTTTGAGTTCGATAGGACACCGGAATTTGACAGTACCGCCGTTCCGGTGAGATAAGTCCGTCCTATCTTGGGAGGTTATATTCCATCAACCGTTGGTACCAAGCGGGGAATAGTTTCCTTAGGGAAACACGGTTTGCCGTGGGTTCAGATTTAAGTATTTAATTATATATTTATTATACTTGTTTTATTCATAACTCTTGACTCCAATATCGGAAATGATATCGGTGTCTATGCGTAGAGATCGAAAATCTTTTTATGAAGATATAGAACGTATTATTTGCATACGTATATAGAAAGATATCGAATTTACAAGTTAAGACAAAATTATTCTTAATAATTTCGTTTCTAAAACTTGTTTTACTTGTAACTTTTGATTAAAATATGGGAATCAAATGATCTTGGTGTCTATGTGTAGATACTAAATTTATCTTTCTAACAAGCTATAAAACGTATTTTTGAATAAGTAAATAGAAAGATATGAAAGTTACAAAGTTAGAAAAACGTTTATAGCATATGTTCGGTTGTGAAACATCGGGAATAACAATCTTAAATATACTATTTTATATCTCCTGTTTCTATTTCATGTTTTTGACGACTAAAACATTTATTTTTACGTCACAGTAGAGATTAAAACCAAAGTTTGGTTTTCTACTCATTGAGCCTAAATCATTTATGGATTTCAACTCATATCGAGATTAAATCTTTTTTTTTGGATTTCTACTCATATCGAGATTAAATCTTTTGTGGATTTCTACCCACACAGAGACTAAATCTTCTATGGATTTCTAGTCATATTGAGACTAAACCTTTTGTAGTTTCTACTCATGTTTAAAAAAATTTGAAGATTAAAATATGTAGTTTTTGACTTTAAATTAATGTTTTAAAGTAAGGATTACTTAAAACATTGTCTTACTCTAATACAATGAGATTGTGAAAAGAAGTAAAGAACATTAAAAGTTATATTAAATGTTCAATGGAAAAGTTCTAGTTTATCCGAGAACATGTAGGTGAAACTATTCTAATAGTTACTAAAATACTCTAATAATGATATTAGAGTACTTGGTTTCGATTCTGGTATATGATGTTTTTCGTCCATAACTTTCTGAGTAGATACCGGAATCGAATAATTCTGGCGCTTGTACGAAGATAATGAAATTATCTTTCTTTTGATATATATAACGCACAATTTGGTTATATACACAAAAATATATGTGTATTGAAAGTTTGAGACGAATATATACAAACATATATGTGTGCAATATCGAACCAGTGTTTCGATCATAAGTTTCTATAGAAAATTCCGATTTTCATGGTTTTGGTATAGGTGCGTAGATAATGAAATTAGTTTTCTATTAATATATTGGAAGCACGATTTTGTAAATCATGCAGAAAGTTATAGAGGTCGAAACTATGTGACAAACTTATATGTAAACAAACGTATATGTTAACTTGATAATTTTCATAAGAAAAATATCAATAGTTTAAATATTTCACATATAAATTAATGTTTCAATTTGTTGATTCATTTATTTGATATGGTGAAAGAGAAATAAAAATGGAACATGAAATCTCTATGTTATCAATCGAGTTTCTTAGAGTAACACATAATATATTCCATATAAAAACAAAAATGGAAAGAAAAAAAAAAAAATCACACTTTAATTGCTTCAAAGTGTGGTGGTGTCTAGAGAAGGTCTAATTTATTTTTCTTAAAATAAAATAAATATATGACCTAAAACGATTGATTGTGAGATATGTCGACTTTGACAAGTCAGTATAAGGATTGAAATCAACACTAAAATAGTGGCATGCTAATTTGACATACAATAAAGTTAAAATGTGACTCAAAAGAGTATATTAAGTGACAAAAGAGTTCATAAAGTATGTCGACTTATTAAGTCGTTACATGAACTAAAACAAGCATAAAAAAATATGCTAAGTTTGACAATGTGAAAATGTCAAATAGTTTCAAGAGTAATAAATATGATAAATGTGTTTATATTAAAAACACTAATAATCATATTGTTGTATATGTCAATATATGGATGATATGTTGATGTTTTGTTCAATCTTATGACATTAAAAAATGACTTGAAAAATTCAATGAGTTGGTTTTTAAGGTTGCAATGACTCCTAATGATAAAAATATTTTCTTTGAAAATATTAGAAATAATAATACATCTCAGCTAGAATATACAAAAGTTCTAGAAAAATTTGATGTATATTATATGGCTTGCACTAGTTTTGATATAACTTGTGTAATAAAAAAAAATCAAGTTGATATATGAACAACTATATCCTAATGATTGGATAGCAATGAAATGAATATTTTAAAATTCATGTGAAAGAGATATGTTTTGGAAATCATCTAAACAAACATGTATTGCTCATTGTACTATGAATATGAATTCATAAGTTAAAGTTTTAGAAAAAGCTAGTAAGGAAACTCAATGATTTTGAAAATCCCATAATGGTACATACCATTTATTTATAAGTATATATTGTGATAATATATATGCAATAGGGTAAATACAAGAAGTGTAATGTATAATGAAAAATGTTGTCACGATAGACGAAGACATAACAGAAGAAGTTATCACAACTGATCATGTATGGTCAAAAGATAACATAACTGATACTCTAACAAAATGCCTTTATAGAGATCAAGTTGAAACATCTAAGAGAATGAGTTTATGGCCTCGGACAAGTTAGCAGGGCGGCAACTCTACCTAATAGATTGGAGATCCCATGAAATAGGTTCAAGAAGAATACAAAGTTGTAGCTAACGGTTCAATATTGTCGAAATAAAATCAACTCATTCTCTTGATGAGACAATATTATAAGAGATAGGGTAAACGATATGACTTGAAGCTAGAAGGCTTAAGTTAAAAAGTTTTTTAATGGTTCTTAAATTTGATGTAATCAAATATTGTATCTTCAAAGATGACACTATAAGAAAACTACCTATGTGAAAGTGAAGTGTGGGCCGCTTCAAAGAGAATGTTGTTTGGTTAGTTCTCTACGCTTTCACGAGACCAGGCAGGTGTTCATGGCTGAAACGAACACAACAGTGAGAACCAAAAGACGGTCAAAACTTAATTGTATGATTTAAGTTGTCTTGGTATACACAAAAAGCCGACAGTTCGAAGATATCATATCTACTGACTGGCGAGTATATCCGATTTAAATTCACTACGGAAAGTTCAAAGGAAAACCCACTTATCCAGATGCAATTAATTTTTCATAGTTGAATCATACAAATCTTGCATATTTTTACAATAAAAAAAGTTTTTATGCAATTCTCCATTCATGTGGGAGATTGTTGGGTCTATAGTATATATGTGAAAGGGAGATTGTTTTGATCAAACAGTCACGAGTTGAAATTGAACGGATGTGACTATTCGAAACAATGCGACTTTTAATTTTATATCGAATAGTCGCAATAGTTCATTTCATATCCATTTATTTACTATAAATACGAGACATTGTCTCAGTTTTTGTGCATGTTTTTTCAAAAATAAGATTTTCTGATTTCTTTTTGAGAGAAATAAAAGTTTTTTTCAAAATTGTTGTTTTCAAAGTCTTTGTGTGATTCAAGCCGTCGTTTGAGTTCGACAGGACACCGGAGTTTGACAGTACCGCCGTTCCGGTGAAGTAAGTCCGTCCTATCCTGGGAGGTTATATTCCATCAACCGTTGGTACCGAGCGGAGAATAGTTTCCTTAAGGAAACACGGTTTGCCGTGGGTTCGGATTTAAATATTTAATTATATATTTATTATACTTGTTTTATTCATAACTCTTGACTCCAATATCGGAATGGAGTGATATCGGTGGCTATGCGTAGACATCGAAAATATCTTTCTATGAAGATATAGAACGTATTATTTTCATACGTATATCGAAAGATATCGTATTTCCAAGTTAAGACAAAATTATTATTAATAATTCTGTTTATAAAACTTGTTTTGCTTGTAATTTTTGATTCAAATATGGGAATCAAATGATCTTGGTGTCTATGTGTAGATACTAAATTTATCTTTCTAACAAGCTATAAAACATATTTTTGAATATGTAAATAGAAAGATATGAAAGCTACAAAGTTAGAAAAACGTTTTATAGCATATGTTCGGTTGTGAAACATTATGAATAACAGTATATAATGCATTCTCGCTTGACTCTTCAAGTTGACCTTATTCTAAGTAAAAAACTAATACTGTGTGTATCACGGCTTATGTTAGCATTGTTCTACATACCTTATGTTAGTGCTTTTGTATAGTATGCTTATGATAGCCTATTTAAATTGTATATAAAGTAACTATAGTGTTGATATGTTTAATTAATGAGAATAACAACATTCGAGTATTCGACCATCTCTTTCGCTCTCTCTATACACTCTTCAGTCTCTGTATCTGTTACAATGGTAGAATAGTTTGTTAGTGTGGTCAGCCTAATGCATCTATAACTATTTTGAGAAGAGATTATGACATTTTTTCAGAAACTAAGTGTCAATGCATTTCTGGTAAAATTATAAATGTTACTAATTTTGTCAAAACTGATGTACTTTGTGTGACAGATGATTTCAGATGTATAGTTGTATATACCATCGTGCCAATGTTCAAGGTCATGCGACTAATCATATAAAGCACTGGAATAGTCATATGTAACGCCACAATATTATTTAACAAATAATTTTGTACAGCAAAGTTTCAATAATATAAATATAAATTGCTTCCTTTTTAGTCTTCGTGAAATCATCCAAATAATCAAATATCGAACAAGTCATGATTAAACGATATGAAAATAATCATTTGGATCCGAGAGATTGCAGGCCTTACAATCATGAGTATTGTAAAGCATGTGATTAGCTCATCATTAGATCAAGTGCCATAGAAAATCAAATTGAAAGGTTAAGGAAGTTCACATATTGTTTCCACTATTTAAAAAAGGGCAAAAGCTCACATATACTATTAGTTTTATAAATACCATATTTATTTTTTTACTAGAAAGAAAACTGAAAAAAAAAAGCCAAAGCCTAAATTTATAGGAAACAATTACTCTCATGTTTTAAGTTTAAACAAAACTATTCTCATGGTGTCTCCAATTTTAGTTTATACATAAGAAAACCTTATAACAAAATAAAAATCGGAAAAAAATAAAATAAAATGGGAGTTATTGATAACTAAAAGAAAATAATAAATAAAATAGAAAATAAAAATCCATTGCAGATTGGTTGAGAGTCCTACATGATATTCACTTGGGCCAATCTTAAAAGCTACAAACTCATTTCACTTTCTTCATATGATTAGATGGTTATGATTATCTTAGTTTCCACATTTCCATGTGACCCACTTTTTTTGTATCGTAAACAATCATCCAAAGAGACCTTTTAAAATATAAGAGAGGGTCCCATGCACACATCTAGTGAAAGTGGTCTAAGTCTATTTAAACAACTATTTCATTGTTCTTCTACATAATCAAATCAATCACTTCTCATTAACTCCTTAACCTCTCTACCATTTCACACATTGAGTGTAAGAAAAAAATATATACTAATTCACTATGGAGTATAATGGTAATTTGAGTGCAGGTTCTTCTTCAAGATCAAAAAAGAGTCGTAGGCAAAAGCAAGAACCGCAACAACAACAACAAAGTGGAGAAATAAAGTATGTAGGAGTGAGGAGGAGGCCATGGGGAAGATACGCAGCTGAAATAAGAAACCCTACTACGAAAGAAAGGTATTGGCTAGGTACTTTTGACACGGCTGAGGAGGCAGCATTAGCTTATGATAGAGCCTCACGGTCCATAAGAGGCTTGACTGCTAGAACCAACTTTGTCTACTCGGATATGCCTCATGGCTCTTCAGTTACTTCATTTGTGTCTCCTGATGAATCCCAACGTTTCATTTCTGAGTTATTTAATCCTCAAAGACAACTAGAAGCTGTTAACAACAACAACACCAACAATCTCTACTTAGCTACCAACAACCAAAACCAAAGCTCTAATGAATTCTCATACAATGGATGGCCTCAGGAGACTGACTGTGGTTTTCAGTCTATAAATAGTAACGATGAGCACTGTGGTCATGAGCTTCCACCTCTTCCTCCAAGTACTTGTTTTGGAGCAGAACTGAGGATTCCAGAGGCCGATAGCTATTGGAATGTGGCGCATGCAAACATTGATACGTTAGGCTTTGAGCTAGATGGCTTTGTGGATCAAAACAGTCTTGGAACAGAGGGGTTTGATTCTTTATCCTCCACATTTTTCTATCAAAAATAGTGAGTTGACCAAGTATGCGTCTTACTTGTTTGATATAAGTCCCTTTTGGTTTTCACAATCTTTGTCGTGTCTTTACTATGGAGTAGAATGAGAGGTATCAAGTCTCTCTCTCTCTCTCTCTCGCTTGCAGCGTTTATCTTTTTCTGAAAGTTATCAAATGTTTTGTAAGTGTTACTTATCAAATGCAATAATCTTCTTTTGACCAGTACTTGTTAATGCCTCGTAATATTCACGGTTGTGAGTGCATGACATGGTACTAGAAATAACGATCCGTAAATAATAGCATGATGCAAAAATAATTGACAGTTTTAAATAGGTTTGGCCAGAAAAAACTATAACACCCGACCTGGATCCAATAAACAATTCTATTAAGTGTTATATTCTTACATATGATATATCCGATTTCTAGATCCAAAAACTCGAATCCCCTGAATAAAATTTGTAATCTAATTTTACATATAAATAACTAAAATCTGTAGTTATATGTATAAAATTTTAATTTAAATTTATTACTAAAATTTGAATCTGAGTATATTATCCAAAATTAATATCTGAATTTGCATCAAAATTTTAAAAATTATTCATTAAATACTGAATTTATAAATTTGATATCCGAACTGAATCCGAAAAACTATTTTATTGAACCAAAATTTATAAATCTATTACACATGAATCCCATCAAGTTTTACCTAAACTAGGTTCATCTGCCGAGACTAGTTTAAAATATCATGATAATTAGAACGAGAAATTAATCATGTATATATATTAAATGTCCTTACATACACATAAATGAACTATATGTTAAAAAAATATCAAATTCTAAAACAAGACATATTCCAAACATAAAAAAAGTGAGATGAAAACGCTAATAATGATTTTTGTGATGCTACTATCATGTCAACGCTAAAAAGTGAGATGAAGCTTTTACTAACTCTAAATTTAAATAATCATAATTCTATATATTATTTTCGGAATGTTAAAAAAAATAAACCTTTAACTTAGTACTTATTTATTGATTTTGTCATTGAATATATTTATATACAATAATTATTCACTTAATTATACCTAATTTTTTTCTGAACGTTAAAAATTAAATAACTATTACCTAATTTTTCTCTTATATTTATTAAAATATCCTAACAAAAAAATTTCTCCTAAAATTTAGCTAATTACGAATATATCTGAACAATAATTTAAACAATATTAACCTTAATTGTTCTTAAACTTTAATTCATAACAATAAATTTTCTCCTAAAATTTAGCTAATTTTTCTATTATATTTATTAAAATATCCTAACAATAAATTTCTCCTAAAATATAGCTAATTAGGAATATATCCGAACAATAATTTTAACAATATTAACCTTAATTGTTCTTAAAATTTAATTCACGGATATATATATAAACTATATAATAATATAATATATTTATTTATACAATTTTACTTATCTCTTTAAAAATATCCAAACTAAAATTAAAATTTTTTTAACAATATATTTATTATATTATACCTATTTTTACTCCTTTTAATTCAATCCGAAATTATACTAACAATAATTTAAACTTTCTAAACAATATATTTTATATTAATCTTATCCTAACAATATTCAACAGATCGAATATTTCCGATTTGATTCCTTCATTTATTATTTCCGATTTTTCATATTATTTCCAATTTTTAACAAAATTCAATTAACTCAAACTACTATATATACCATCAAGTTTCTATCAGTTCTATTCAACACCATCAAATATTCCATCATTCCTACCATATACTATGTGGGATAAATATGCTGATCAGGTTTTTAAAGTTTGTGAAGAAGCTGGCGATGAAATGGTCATTTTTTTTATTAGATTTGCTAAAATAAACACATTTAGAGGTATATTTATTTTTTATACACTATTATAAGTTATAACTATTATATATTAAAAATCTATATATTATTTTTATACAGGTGAAAATCAAATCACTAATGCGTTTGATGTTTCTGACCTTATCATAAATCTTTTTTTTCAAGAAGTAGTTTTCTTTAAAGAAAGGTATTATATTAAAACACATATTACATAAATTTTATATTCATGATCAAACATTATACCATTTATGATAATATTAATATGTTTATAAGATGAAGATGAAAACACATCTTTGTAGTTATATTTTCGTCTTTTCTATTTGGTTATCACTATAGATCGTGATTCAATTTTATAAAAAAACTTAGTCTTTAACTTCAAAACTATTTTACACATTCGATATATTCTCTAATTACCTTTTCATACTACATATTTTTAATTATTACTTTTTCATTTAATAATATCTAATATAAATAATATATTTAGATATTTTACTGCTATGCATAGCTTTAGCCAGTTTTCCAATTATTTAATTATTGTTTGGCTTTATCAAAAGCAATAATGATTTTTGTGATGCTACTATCATGTCAACGCTAATGTAGAGCGAAAAAAATGGATGAGAGAGCAATCCAAGGAGACGATAACGAAGAAACCATAAGATTAATCTCTTCACTTCCTTCGGACATAGATTTCCATGGCAAAGAGTACCAAAACTGTTGGTACGACAATAAAACTCTTAAAGGCATCCTCAATTTCCAACAAGGTTTTCAACCACAAGACACCGACATAATCGTAGCTTCATTCCCTAAATCTGGCACAACTTGGCTCAAAGCTCTCACAGTTGCTCTCCTCGAGAGATCAAAGCATTCTTCTAATGCTCATCCTCTTTTACTTGATAACCCTCATGGCTTAGTACCAGTCCTCGAGCTTAGACTATTCACCGAGACCTCAAAACCAGATCTGACCAATATTATCTCATCATCCCCGAGACTATTCGCTACTCACGTACCATTCCACACACTAAAAGAGGCTCTCAAGAACTCTCCATGTAAGATCGTGTACATGTGGAGGAACGTGAAAGATGCGTTGGTATTTCGAATGTGCAAATCTAAAGATAGAAGAAGAGGGAAGTATGTTGGAGTTAATGTTTGAGTCATTTTGTAGAGGTGTTAGCTATTATGGACCATTCTGGAAACATGTTTTAAGTTATTGGAGAGGAAGCTTGGAAGATTCCAAGAATGTGCTTTTTATGAGGTATGAGGAGATGAAAACAAAACCTAGAGTTCACATCAAGAAGCTTGCTGAGTTTTTGGATTGTTCTTTTACGGTAGAAGAAGAAGAAGAAAGTGGATCTGTGGATGAGATCTTAGAGCTTTGTGTAGGAAAATCCAAACTAAGAAATCTAAATAGCTTATTAAAGCTTTATTAGTGCAAAAAATGAAAAGGAGAAAACTCAAAGAGAGAACACCAAGTTTAGTAAGATCTTTGATTGATATTTCATAAAAAGATAAGAAAAGGGTTTTTCAAACCCTTCAAGTTGCAATACAATAATGAACATGACATAAATATATATGAACTCCTAAGTTGCTAAAACCCTAAATATATGCTTATTGGACTTGACATTTTGGGTCTTTAATGGGTCTTCTAATACTTTGCTCATTGCGTAACCTAAAAAACTTGGAGATTAACAAGACTGGGAAAACAGTTAGAGGAGTCGATCATAAGAAATTTTTTCCGTAAAGGAGAAGTGGGTGACTCGAAGAACTATCTGACTCTATAAATGGAGAAAAGGATTGATATGATTATTGAGGAGAAATTTCAAGGTTCGGATTTGAAACTATAGGTTATATGTGTGTGTGGTGTGGTGTGGTTTGTGGTTTCTTTGATGTTCGTTGTTATGTTTCTCGATTTATAATTATTGATGTTTTATCATTTGTCAGTACTTTGGTGTTAAATTGGGATTTGGTTAACTTAGAACAATGATTTGAACACAAAGCAAAGATAATGTGCGGTTGAAAATTGATCGCAATTATAGCGGTGAGAGTATTGAAATACTTTGTGGGTATTAGAAAAATCTAATGTTAATAACTTTATTTATAGTTAAAATAAATTTAAAAATTAAAGAAAAAAATGGCACAACATTGCATAGAAAAAAAAAATCTCTTTTCTCTTGGGCTAAGTTTTCTTATTCCAAATTTCAGTTTATTTGACCCATTACCTAATATGAGCCTAAATAAAAACGAGCATAACAAATTTGTGTAAATAGAAAATATAACAAACTTACAACATATGTGTCAATACTACTGCAAATTTTTATGATTGTGAAGAATAAAAACCTATAATTACTTTTAGTAATAATTGTAAATTATAGGCTGTTATGAAAATAATATATATATTAATAATATTTAGAATTCCCCCAAAAAAAAAGTGGCCATGAAGATAAGCAGAATCATGGAGTCAATGTTGTCTCAGTCCTCACCCCATCTCTCGTCACATTCCAGAAGATAATTGATAATTGATATATACTATGTTCTTATATTCTAGATTACAGTAAATGTAAATATTATATTTATTATTTAAATTTGTTTTGAGGGTTGTCATCGTCGTAATTTGAAGGCTACATTACATTTACTATAGAACTATCAGGTAGAAAAAAAGAGAGATGTCTTTGGGTGACTTTATTTGACTCCTCTTTTGTCTCTTTTAACACCACAAATCAAAACTGAGACTGACACAAAACTCTTTCAAACACGTGTTTCTCTATGTCTCCCTCCCTCTTCCCTATATTTTAATTCAGACATTTATCACAAATTATGACCACGCTTTTATTTATCTCTTTTCCCTCTGACCTTCTTATTTTACATAAAACATGTTGATATAAAGTGTGAAAATAACTAAACTTATGAAACTAAAATCAATTACCATGTCAGCTGACTTCAATTTCTGGTGTCATTTGGCCTAACATAACTAATCAATTTTCATGGTATATCTAATGACTTCGATTTTTTTAAGTAACTTTGCCTAACTTTTTATATATTTGGGATTTATTTCCCTTATTTTTAACTTAAACCAATTCTTTTTATATTAATAAATTCCTTACCACTATATAATAAAATAGTTTTTAAGAAAATGGAGATCAATTACTAAAATTTTAAACCGAAACAAATTATTTAGTGCCAGATCAAATATATAGTTTTTATTTCCAGAACTTTTAACAGAAATTTGCTTTTATACCCCAACAATTTTCTTTTCAAAGCAAAGATAAACTGTATCATATTGTTATTGATATATTTTCTAAAAAATCAAAATTCAAAAAAAAAAAAACAATAAACCAAGTTGCCAAAATAGAATGACAAAGAAAACTCCTTGTCTTGATGTCTGACAAAACAGAATTCATAAACTTTATCCATAGGTCGTTCAAGCTTAGTTTATTTGAATGCTTATTTAACATTATTATAAAGATTCCAACGTTTTTGTACGAAAGCAACTACTTTTTTTTTTTGGCATAATTAATAAACCAAATAATAATATTCATGCAAGAAAATAACATTTTAAAATACTTGCCACTCAATGAAAATAGTTAATAGTGTTTACAAATTGATTCGTCGACTCAAAATCTGTATAATCCAACATCTTCGGAAACAATTTCTATATTCCCACTGGTTAATATATATTTTTCTCAATTTCTTTACATTAAAATTTCAATAATTATATGTATAAACACAAATCCTACTAATTTAGAAAAAAAAACAAAAATTATGCTAATTTCCAAGATTAGTTTTCTTAGTTTTGGACTTGAATTTGGATTGAAGCTTACACTTCGCAGCAGATGAATCTGTCAGTGACGACGACGACGACGACTCTATGTATCTCTTCTTCATTACAGTAAACTTTTTTCTCTTCTTCTTCGTCTTCTCCACAGTTGCTTTCATTGCCTTCGTCTCTCTTATCGTCTCAAGCTTTGGTTTCCATTTACGTAAACCAACCAGTTGAACGTACTCTTTCTTCAACTTCATAGTTGTACATACTCTACCTTCTTCGTCTTCTACTTCTTCATCTTCGTTTTCTCTGTGTTTCTTTCCTTCCATCATTAATTCCGACATGAAATCTTCCGACACACGAATCTTTAAACGCTCACCTTTTGCTCCCTTTTGTATAAGAAAAGGCTGATGCTGTTGCTGCTGATGAGTCTTCTTCACCAAAACGCCACCGTTTTGAGATGTTTTCAAGGCAGCGATGGTGAGGAATGAGAGGTCGTTATTAAAGAATTCTGAAGGGAGGAGGAAATAGTTAAGACCGAGCTTAAGTGTGTCGGATTCAGACAGAACAGGTGTTTTCTGTCCGATGTATAGTGAATCTGATCTGCAGATTTTATGTTTTGGAAAATCTCTTGTTAGCTCTGAGACCACCATAGGACGATTGTAGACCTCTAAAGAACCGTCGGATCTGACGAGCTTGATTAGTCTTTGGTTGCTGCTGCCTCCGTCGCTGGTTTGGTCTAGTCGGGGATGGATACAGAGCCAACCTGAGGGAGCTTTGTGTAGCTTTACGAGTATACTCGCGAGCTTTGCGATGTTATCATTGCCCATTTAGTATATTGGAATCAGGGTCTAGGGATTTAGGGTTTTATCTTCTCTTCTCTGCTAGGAGAAGGTCATGAAGAAATTGATATGGAGAATGTAGAGAGAGAGAGGTTTTGTAGTTTTAATTTAAGTGTGAACAAATGAAACGTATGCTTAACACAGAGGATATATACATACAAAAGGATTTAGAGAGATTTTATAATAATGTATTCATTATATTTGTTCTGTAAACAAATATTGTCTTGGGTTTAGCAAACTCTTTTTTTTTTATATATATCTCATTTTCTTTTAATATTTAAATAAAGTTTAGGTTTTCATTTGTTAACCTGCCGAAAAAAAAAACTATATTGTCACTGTAACGTTATTTTTGGATATTTTTAATTTACTTTAGATGAGTACTAAATATTTCCTCTTCTTATAGAGATAAATGATATAAAGTATATACGTACGGTATATAAATATGTTAAATTATGGGACATGTGCCTGTACTATGTGAATTATTAATTAAAATCCTTAATTCCCTGTGTGTTATTAGACATCCAAGATTTTCTAGATGGGTGTAGTCGTCGTATTCGTATAGATAGGGTCCAAGTTGTGGTCTTAAATCTTAAGTGTGATTAAGAAGCGATTAGCTTAATGATGATGACTAATCAAATGCATGCACTATGAACGTGCGTGACGGAATTATATTTAAAAATCTCAATGAAACAAATATAAAAAATGAATTGACAGAGAGATAGATAAGACTTGGACCGGTGGAAAAAGTAAGTATCGAGTGTTCTTTTTGGACATTTCAATTTTTGTTTAAAGGTTCTATAATAATTTCACCTTTTTTTAACTGGTCATGGACCCAATACCTTGAGCAATTATTAAAAAAATTAATTAGCATTATTAAGAAAACATTATATAGTTTGAAATTAAATATGAGGTTTAGCTCTGTTAGCCACCTCTAATTCTGGTCATAGAAAGATGTAACTTTGACCTATCTATCAGTGTACCTAATTATGTTGCCATAGTCTTCTGACTCGCTTCTTCCTTTTTTTCTTATTTCGAAATTTTATAAACAACTTTTGTCACAAAATTAGTGATATAGGGTTGATTAAAAAAAATAGTAATATAGTTTATATTTTGCAGATTCTGGCTAGCCTTCATCAACGGTAGATAGCATATGCTTCTTTTACGGATAAATTTATTAATTGATTGCTTTTGACCAATAAAAATTGTGATCCTCACCAAAATTCTTAGGGTTTTTTTCTTTTCTTAAAAGTAGTTTGTTTACTTTAATATATATGTCGAATAATATTTTTAAGTTTTTGTGTTTAGCGTTATTGTTTGTGATTTTATAACAAGATACACCAAGTCCAAGTTTAGGTAAGAGATTTCTATAAATAATGCATAAAGGATACATGGAAAATATTCTCGACAACAAGTTTTTACAATGTTCTTTATATTTATTAGACCACACTAAAATCATGTATTAAAAATAATATTTACTTTTGTCTAAACGGAACAATATATTGTTCAACTACATAAATAAACTTAAATTTCATCACACTATCATTCAATAAGCCATCAGATATTTTGATATTGCAAGACTGACTATGTTCATTTAATACAACAACAGTCCAAAAAAGCTATATATTAAAATTTGGTAAGTTAGGAGAGGTGTCAAAATAGAACTCATTAACTACCACAAAAAATAGTTATGTTTATGGGTTCATTTTGTTTTGTGTTTTATACTATACTAGGGGTTAACCCGCCTTTCGGGCGTAATATTGTTTACG
>KE159312.1:27907-48473 GCA_000411055.1 Leavenworthia alabamica | reverse complement strand
GTATTTGCTTCGAAATAAACGAATATTCGGATTTTCGAATATTCGCTAAAATCCGAACTATTTACGAATATTCGATTCGCTTTGTTTCAATTTAAAAATCATTACAAAATAAATTAAAAAATAAAAGTTATCTAAAAGAATTATATTTATTTTAAAATTACATAATTTATTCTTACTTTATTAAATTTTAGTATTTACATAATTAATTAGATGGATAAAATTGTATAATTATCATATATATAATTAATATAAAATAATATATCTAATTATCTATATAAATATATACATATATGTAGATATATCGAATGGAATCAAACATTCACATCTAAATTTTTAGTATTTGATATTTACTTCGTTTTTAAAGAATACTAAACTTTAGTATTTGATTCGCTTCGTAAATATATGAATATTTAGATTTTTCAAATCAAATCAAAGCAAATATCGAATCGAAACGAATATTTTGCCCACCCCTAGATTAAACCGTTTAATTTATTTATGAATCCGATACAAATAAACCGAGATCCAAACAAACCTATTAATTAGAAAAAAAATTCGGTTTATTCGATAGATTTTTAAATTTTTGATAATTATAGAATATTAGTTTATTAAAGTTAAATTAAACTTATTTATTTTTCAATGTAATTTGACCTAGTTTGACTGCTCATAATCAATAGTGATCTGACCAATATAATCACGGTTCAAATGTTCTATAATCCATTTTATTCCGTATTATAAATAAATTTGTTTAAAACCATGCATTTTAAAATGATCATGGGGTGACCATTGGTCATCCGACCATTTTGACACCTTTATAGATTAGTCATACTTTATATGCTAACAATCTCTTTAATAAGAAATTAAAGCGACTTAGCTTGTTGGTTAGCTAAGAGAATCTTCAACGGTATTTTTATGGATTTTTAGACCATTTCCAACATTATAATCTTATAAAAGATTTTTAGCATCTTTTATTATTAAATTTAAAAATTTCTGTTAAAAACTGGTTTTAAAAACTATTATATAAGAACGATTTATTAGGAAGAATTTTTTCATGGACGTTTATCGATAGAATTTATTATTTTTAAATTTAAGAACTCCTATTTAAAATTCTCTCTCTTTAGATATTAAGAACTCCTATCTAAAATTCCCAAAAAAAATCATTGAAGATGGTCTTATGAAATTATTGGAACTCTTATCTAATAAACACGTAATAAAATTTTTATTTAAACGCTTGTAGGGCATCTCAAATGGGGATAACGAGGAGTTCTTAGATAAAGACTCTTAACATTTAAAAATAATAAGGTCTGTTTGTTCATCTAGATGTAGATGGAAACTAATGTTTGTTTAGTCTTAAAAATATATATTCTGATGATCTATTACATTTGAATGAACTTTAAAATTTATTCTAAATTTTAAGAGTCATTTAGATGATCTAATTTAGACCATTCGGATGAAGATGATTCATAAAAAAAATATCAAATTAATATTTAATTAATTTAAGTTTATTTTAGTCTAATTTTAATAATATTGATATATTTACTTGATATTGTATTTTTATATTATTTTTTGTAAAAATTAAAATTTCACATAATTATGAAACGATGAAAAAAATTATGGAATTTTGATAATTTGATATTTTTTTTTGTAAAAAAAATATGATTTTGTTAAAATTTTGCCAAAAATTGAGACTTTATAGTTTTGAATGAATATGAAATTTAATAGTTTTGAATGAATATGAAATTTAATAGTTTTTCGTATAATTATAATCTTGTTTTTTTAATGCAATAATCAAAATTTTATGGTTTTGGCTAAAATATAATTTTGCAGTTTTTTTTCAAAATTAATATCTTATGGATATAGTTGGAAATATAATTTTGAGACTTAAATATTGGCATAAAAATGTAATTTCACAGTTTTCTCGTAAAATGTTTTTTACATTTAATATAAAATTTTGATATTTAGTGATTTTAATTAGAAAAATATAATTATACAGTTTTTTTTTGTCAAAACTGAAGTTTTATGATTTTGAAATAAATACAAATTTTATGGTTTTAACTTCAAAAAATTTATTGATAAAACAAAAAAATCAATAATAACAAAAATTAATATTTCAATGAACTATTAAAATAAATTATTTGAATAGAAATATGAGGTGAACAACCAAATATAACCTAAATAAATAAATAAAAATTCATTGAAATGGATTATTCAATAAATTTAGTAATATAAACAAACAACGTCATCTAAATGATCTATCCAAATGAAGCATTTAAATTATCTATTTAGATGTAAATGATGAATGGATATAATAACTAGTATTATGACCTCGGCTATGCAGGGACATATTTTTACATATTATCATTTATAGTAAAAAATATTAATTTATGTGTTTAATTAGATTTTTTTTAAATTTGAAAAAATATTTAAATTGAAATTTTATAACATAAACAAAAGTAAAATTTAAAATCAAGAGCAAGTAGAAGAAAGAAATAAAATATTACAGAAAGAAAAACACTTAATATAAAAAAAATATGTATCACCAAAATTAAGAGATAATCAAAGGTCCCCATTCAAATTCTCTGGTTTTTCAAATATTACAAAAATTATAATATACACATTCAATACAAGAGAAAACTAAATTTTGTTAATGAACAAATTTTGAATAATTTGAAAAAAATGATTTTGAATAATTTGAAAAATGTACAATTTTAGAAAATTATAATGATTTGAAACTTTTGTAGAATATACGTAGGAGGAAGAGAAGAGAGTATTAGTATATTTTTTAGAAAAATAAATAAATAAGTAAGAAATTTTTTTGAAGATAATGACTCCTTCAAATTAGGAACAAGTAATTAATTAAAATTATTTTTATTATGATAAAATAAATTTTTCAAAAAATTGTAAAATTGACACCTCAACAAATGTGTACGTGTCAATCANCCTCGGCTATGCAGGGACATATTTTTACATATTATCATTTATAGTAAAAAATATTAATTTATGTGTTTAATTAGATTTTTTTTAAATTTGAAAAAATATTTAAATTGAAATTTTATAACATAAACAAAAGTAAAATTTAAAATCAAGAGCAAGTAGAAGAAAGAAATAAAATATTACAGAAAGAAAAACACTTAATATAAAAAAAATATGTATCACCAAAATTAAGAGATAATCAAAGGTCCCCATTCAAATTCTCTGGTTTTTCAAATATTACAAAAATTATAATATACACATTCAATACAAGAGAAAACTAAATTTTGTTAATGAACAAATTTTGAATAATTTGAAAAAAATGATTTTGAATAATTTGAAAAATGTACAATTTTAGAAAATTATAATGATTTGAAACTTTTGTAGAATATACGTAGGAGGAAGAGAAGAGAGTATTAGTATATTTTTTAGAAAAATAAATAAATAAGTAAGAAATTTTTTTGAAGATAATGACTCCTTCAAATTAGGAACAAGTAATTAATTAAAATTATTTTTATTATGATAAAATAAATTTTTCAAAAAATTGTAAAATTGACACCTCAACAAATGTGTACGTGTCAATCATATAAGATAGCAGTTATTGAAAAAATTACTTATGATTTAGTATAATTAGATAAAAACATGCTAAAAACCCATTAAAAAGTAAAAACCCCACAAAGTGTTCTAATGGTTGGAGATAGTTATTAAATTTAATAATAATAAAATATTTAAAACCTCATGTTCTTAAATCTCTGATAGTTGGAGATGGTTTAAAAGTAAGACGACACTTACTTATACCAAGAACTTACTAATCGATGGCTTTCAGCAAGTTCAACTCTTAATGCGAGCATTCGTTAACTTATAAAGTTAGTCACTTTATGAAAAGGATATTCTTTTAAATACTACATAAATATAACTAGAGGTGGACATTCAGGTAAACAGATCGGATTCAGATATATCGGATTTAGGAATTTAGTATCCAATAAAATAATTTTATCCGATTTAGTTAACAAAAGTGATATTTGTGTACTTAGCTTATCTTAAAGCTGAAAAATTAGACTCTAAAATGGACTTCAACCACAGAGATTCCACATTGATAATTAGTAATTGAAATTGCATAGATATCAAAATGAAGAGCTCCTACATTACTCAGAGGAATGAAACATCATTAACAAGCAAAATTGCCAACCATATTTTACTAAAACAAAATATATTGAATAACTATGGGCCATAAGTTGAGCCACTTTAATGGGCTACAGATTTATGGCAGACTTTTTTTTTTCTGTTTCAATTTATTCAGCAACTCCTCTAAATAATTAAATATAAGATATAAATAATATTTACGAGTCTCTCTTGAAAGCAAAAAACAGACTAGGAATACATCTTTTGTTATGTTCATAAAAGATTAAACCATTGTTAATACTTGTGATTAATTTTAGTAAACAAGGCATTAACACTAACCCAAGTTATATGGAGAACATATGCACTTGCACACAAGCTTTGTATTACATATAAAAATTTAGACTTAGTTTTTAACATTGGAAAACTCTTGTTTCATCCGAAGTTTTGTCTATAAATCATTAACAAAACAACACAAAGAGAAGATTCCCTCAGAATCAAAGAACTCATCAACACTGATTAATCTCAGACAAGGCTGAAACTTAATATATAGATATTCTTGAATCATCATTGGGAACACACACAAAAAAAACAAAAACAAAAACAAAAACAGCTCAAAATAGTGTAACTAAAATCTTAAACAAGGTAAGAACATAAAAAAGACATAATAATTCAGTTCCCTCAGAAAAAGTGTTCTTCCACATTGATATTTTCAGACAAGGCTGAAACTAAATATAAAGGTTTATCAATCATCGGGAACTTGAGAGCACATTTATAAATAACTAAACCAAAAAACATAAAATTGAAAGCAAGAATTTTGGATCGATATTGGATAAAACGTAACTGATGGACGATGTTGATGTTGCTCTGTTCTTCAAGCGGCGCGGCGGCTTTTATAGAAGACCTAGCACTCGTCTAGAAAGTACAGAAAAATTACACAAAAGTCCTCCGACTTTTTTCTGCTTCATATATTTCGCTCCTTAATTTATTATTTCCGGAAAGGGCCCACGAATCTGACTGAATTGGGCCTTTGCAGCCTAGCTTGGAAACTGAATATGTAACAGTTTAGATCCATACGATTGAAGAAACTTGAGAGAATTAAATCGGATTAATGTAATACTAATAAGAACGATCAAGGATCATGGTGGAACAGCTATCTCTGGATATACATAAGCAATGTTTTAGGGAAAAAAAATCTACAACACAAATTTCAAATGGTATATCAAATACACACTGTTCCATACAATAATAATTCACAATAACATAACACTAAGAGCTGCATTTACTAGAAGAGTTTCATGGTCATGGACCATGTGGCTGCACAGCTTCTTGAAGGTTTTTCACTGCGCTTTCATAAGTCACAAACCCCATAAACCAGAATTCGTGATTGTCAACGGTTATCACTTGAATGTATTTCTCAGATTTGTTAACTCTGCTTGTTGATGGGTTCACTGCCTTCAGCTGGTTCACTGGAAGTACCACCTGTTCATATCAGATCAATATCATCAGTCACAGACTCAACAAAGAAAGATGGCATAACAATACATAGACTCTAAGGTCCTTAAGGAACCACCCATATCTCAAACTCTGTTATGGTTGATAGATACAACCAGCAATGCAGAGATGATATTGTCAAGAAATTTTCGACTTTGTTGTGGTTTAACACTCCTTGAACAATACAGTCAAACCAGTCAAAACTCTCAAACCACAACTATTTGATGGCTACCTAGCTTTTCTCAGAAGTCCTGCACTATATGAATATTAGCCCTCAAACCTACGAATCTACGGGGATAGAGATCCATTGGGAATGACTAAAGTCACTAAACATTTAATAACATATAAAATTACATGCACCTATACAATGTAAAACAGATACCAAAGCAAAGACTTGGAAATAAAAAAGAAGCATAGGTAAGCCAAAAATACCACCTTGTAATAGCTCCACAGGGTCTGATCACCTTCTTTATAGGAAAGAGGATCATCACTACAAAAGGCAAGTTTATGAGTGGAAAGATACATAACACCCATCACAGGACCAGCAGATGTAGACAAGTAACAAGCATAGTTGTTGCGAAGTTGTTCATCAGGAAAGCATTCAAAAGTTTGCTTGAAGACCTTTTCATAACCACCTTCTGCAATTATTTTAGTCCCTTGAGCTATTCTAGCAACAGCTGCATCAGCTACACTTGGTCCTGTTTTCACTACAATAACATATATAAAACGTAACATTGATGAACACTAACTTAACCAAAACTCTTATCAGTAATCAAAATTAATTCAATTCATCTGATCGAAGAAGAAGAGAGGAGCTTACAGTGCTGCCAAACATTTCCGGCGAGATCCTCAGCCTTTTTAGTGGCGTCAGCTGCCATCTTCCCCCATTTACCAAGCGTATCCTTGACAGAGTCCATCGTATCTGCTCCTCCCAAACAAAAATCAATCAATTAAACAAAGAAATTGGATTAGGAAGCGAAATCGGATAACTTACTCTTGGGGACAGGGGAAGGAGAAACGTAAGGATTAGTCTCAGGTGGCATAGTGGTGGCGGAGATAGGGTGAGGAGGAGGAGTGACGTCGGTAGGGTCTAGCTTAGGGTAAGGAGCGTATTCAGATGAGTGAGAAGCGTTCGACGCGGAGGGAGTAGAAGAGATCCGGCCATCGTCATGATTCTTTTCCCCACTCATAATTTTAATTCTTCTTCTTCTTCTTCGCGATTCTTCGTTTTTTATTTTTGTAAATAGTTCGGAGTCTTACAAAAAAATGAATTACAAATGTCTAGCTGGCATCATTATTTATAATCGTTGTATAATAAACAATGTTGTAGTTAATGTCGGTATGGTATTATATTAATAAAAGTACTGTGCTGTCTACGATTTGATTAGATAACTTGTCAAAATATTACCACAGAACCAATGCGAATATTTATTTAATTTGCTTTGCAACATTACACCTCACCCTTCATCGGATTTTGATTCTGCGGCATTTACAACTTACAAGCACGAAGATATTTTCAATTGATGACCGTTATTGATATCTAAGGAAGAAATCAACTACCAATTGAGCTGTTCTTCTGAAGCAAGTTGGTTAGTATATTTTATAATTACATATGAACTAACAGGTGGAATCGAATGGATCCTCAGATCATATATGAAAGATAGAAAAGGCAAAGGACAACATAACACAAGGATCATATTATACTATCACATAACTCTTTTTTTTTGTGAAAATTTTTAGAAATTCTCAAAGTTTTTTGCTGATAAAAAATAAGAAAAAACTTGTGTTTTGTGTGATTAAACAACAAAACTAAATCTTTGTTTATCTAACACTCACTAATGGTTCTTGATAAAGAAGACTGTTCTGTTGTTGTCTCTTGTTGTATTCTCTTCTTATCCTTGTCAGCTTTCATCTCACCATAAAAATAAGAGACAAAACCCCAAAGAGACAGAGCAAGTGAAAGACCTTTCTCTGCTTGAAACTTTTCATGATAGAATACAACAGCTAAAACCTCTGTTATAGGCAGAAGAACTGATATCATTATACCAGAGACAAGAGATGATGCACAGAAGATTAATCCTATTGCTCCTAAGAAGAAGCCTTGCCATATTATAGCTGAAAACACAATCACTACATAGAACATTCCTTCTCCAAGCTTGAACTCTTTTGCTTCTTTTGGTAAGGCCTGCAAAATTAAAAGTAAAAGGGCTCTTAAGTCTATGTTGAAATGAAACTCTTTTACAGCTTTTTAAGAGAGTGTGAGTTACCTTGAAATCACCAGCTATGAACATACCAATGAGACTAACAATAGAAGCAAGGAAGCACAAAATCATTTGAACCTCAAGGACAAGTGTATAGCTCAAAGGTTGTTTAGCTTTCTGATAAGCAAGTTCCACTAAAGGTAAGATAAAAGCATACATAAC
The DNA here is from genome assembly GCA_000411055.1 of Leavenworthia alabamica. Taxonomy (NCBI): domain Eukaryota; kingdom Viridiplantae; phylum Streptophyta; class Magnoliopsida; order Brassicales; family Brassicaceae; genus Leavenworthia; species Leavenworthia alabamica. Next base: position 40,470 of record KE159312.1, on the reverse strand, counting down.
AGCTGCTGCTATAGTCACCAAGAACCCAATAATGTATTGCTTATGAGTTTCAAGAACTGGTTTATCATTTTCAGTATGCATTCCCAATACAGCAGCTCCAACAGTTAACAACACAACAGCATTGATAGTAAAAGGAGTGAACTTATGATTAACCATAAAGTATGAGAAGATAGCTATAAAAGCTAACTGAGAAGCAATGATAAGCGCAGCTGTTGAAACTGGAAGATAAGCTATACCATAGGCATATAAATAGTTATCAAAACCTGAGAGTATCCCAACAAGAACAGCACAGATAAGAAGACGAGGTTTGATAAGAAAGAAACTTGTATTCTCGCTTCCATGGTCACTGCTGCGTCGGTAGATGTAAGAGATAAGCAAAGGAATGAAGATAATTGGGAAGCCTGCGGTTTCAAGAAACGTAGAGAACCAAATCCTATGACCACCATTGTTGAAGTAGAGACGCATAATCAAAGGACCTCCACAGTTTCCTATGGCTAAAATTATACAGTTTATGATAACAAGAGCCCTAACAGCCATAATTTTCTGAGTTATCTGTTGGTAATGAAACTTTTTCGTTACTGTCTTTTCTCAGTTTTGTAGATTCTGTCTTTATACATCTTTGTTACGTTATTTGATCTTTATGTTATTTTTGATCTAGTAGCTAGCCTTTAATGGCTAGAACATGATCTTTCCTATTTTATTCCCAATTATTTAGCTAAACCGTTTTATTTTTTTGGTTTGAATGTACTAAACCGTTATGTATTTGCCTATTAAGACCTTATAATTGTCTCATAGACCGGATAAGATGAAATCTCCATTATTACATACTCTGATATTATTACCATGTTATTAAGATTTTATTTTGTCTAAATTTAGTGCAAATGAAACTTTATATAATTAGAAGATTTGTTACCGGAGAGATTATTGGTTCTTTGACTTTTTTTCTCTCTCTCTATTTGGTTTCCTTGATTTAGATACCAAATATATTTTATGAATAAAAATAAAATGATATTAGATATATTGATTCCAAAAATTTATTCTATCTACATGTATATTAAATATATTTTTTCTCTATTTAGTTCTTTGATTTAGATACCAAATATATTTCATGACCAAAAATAAAATGATACGAGATATATTGATTCCAAAAGTTTATTCTATCTACATGTATATTAAATATATTTTTTCTCTATTTAGTTCATTGATTTAGATACCAAATATATTTCATAAATAAAAATAAAATGATATTAGATATATTGATTCCAAAAGTTTATTCTATGTATATTAAATATATTTTTTCTCTATTTAGTTCTTTGATTTAGATACCAANATGTATATTAAATATATTTTTTCTCTATTTAGTTCTTTGATTTAGATACCAAATATATTTCATGACCAAAAATAAAATGATACGAGATATATTGATTCCAAAAATTTATTCTATGTATATTAAATATATTTTTTCTCTATTTAGTTCTTTGATTTAGATACCAAATATATTTCATGACCAAAAATAAAATGATACGAGATATATTGATTCCAAAAGTTTATTCTATCTACATGTATATTAAATATTTTATTCATCAAATATTTCATATTTACTCTCACATAAGATCACTAAAAAACACACAATCACACATAATTAATTATACAAGAAAAACAAAACACTTTAAGCAATAGAATCATAATACGTAATTATGATTGTAAAAGAATCATAATACGTAAATGTAAAAGATCTTTAAGCAACAGAATCACTAACTGGAAGACTAGGTAGTTCTGTCTCCGGCGACTGAGATTTTTCGATAATTTTCTTACCGGATTTAAACTCACCATAGAAGTAAGAGACGAAACCCCAAAGAGAAAGAAGAAGAGCTACACCTTTCCCAGCTTGAAACTTCTCCCGGAAACAAACAATGGCTAAGACCTCAGTTACCGGAAGCAAAACACTGATGAGAACAGCAGAAGCTAGAGATGAAGCACACAACACAATCCCTATGGCTCCTAAGAAGAATCCTTGCCATACTATTCCTGTGATCACTACCAATGTATAATAAAAGACAGATCCTCCTATCTTGAAATCTCTTGCTTCCTTTGGTATCACCTATATATATGTTTTATAATGAGAAAACGAAACCCAAATGGATTCAAAAAAAATAAAAACCAAAAAAACTTTATTAATGTTTAATTTTTAATTAAATATTTAGTTGTTTGCAGGATTTTTTTTCTTTTTAATACTAAAGAACAAAAACATTTTTTTGATAAATTCCTTGATATTTGGAAACCCATACAAAGCATTTATATATAATTTATATTGAGAAAATAAAAAACCCAAATATACTCAAAATGTTTTAAAACACCAATAAAGAACAAGATTTTAATTAGTAAATTCCTTGATATTTGGAACTCCATACAATTTAATTATATATATATATATTATTATATTATGATAACCTTATGCTAAAAGAAAACCATTAAAATAATGTTTTTTTATTTTCAACCTTGAAATCGTCAACGATGAACATCCCAACGAGGCAGAAGCAAGTAGCAGCGATGCACATAACCATTTGAATCTCAAGAACAAGTGGGAACGTGATTTCTTGTCGAGCTTTCTTGTAAGTAAGCTCAACTAGAGGTAATATGAAAGCGTAAAGAACAGCTGCGATCAAAGTCATTATGAACCCTATCACATACTCTTTGTGACTCTCATTAGCTGGCTTGTCTCCATTACTATGCAAAGCAAGGATCCCTGTACCAATTGTTAATAAAACGACAGCGTTTATAGAGTAAGGAGTGAACTTTTGCTTGACCATGAAGAAAGCAAAAAAAGCATTGAAAGCTAGTTGACTTCCAATTATGAGAGATGAAGTTGAAACTGGTAGATAAGCTAATCCATAAGCGTATAAGTAGTTGTCAAGTCCTGTGAGTAATCCAATGACGATGGAAGCGATGAAAACAGGAGTTTCCATTAGGAAAAGTTTTGTTTTGGCTGCGTTTTCTATGTTGTTGCGGTCGCGGTTGATGCGGTGACGGCTAAGGAAGGAGATCAAGAGAGGGATGAGGATGATTGGGAAACCAGCGGTTGATATAAAACTCATTAACCAGATTCTTTTTCCACCATTGTTGTAGTAAAGACGAGTTAACAAAGGACCTCCACAGGTTCCTATAGCGAGGATAACACAGTTTAAGATCATGAGAGCATTCTTCATATTTGTTGTTTGTTGTTGTCTGTGTTGGCCACCTTTTTAATGATTTCTCATTAGCCTCAAGAAAGACTCAAGATCGTCAAAGAGATGAAATATGTGTGTGTGTGTTTGTTTTTTTCTTGTTTTGTTTTGTTTGTGGTTTTGAAAAGTGTGAATTTTACTATGAGAGACGATAGAAAATTAAAATGGTGGGACATTATTAGCGTCAGCGACTTTGAACCTGTTGTATATATTTAGGGTTTAAATATTACAACAAGGATGTTCCTATTATTGTGAGAAAAAAAGAAGAAGACGTGTTATAAGTTATGAGTACTCTACACACACAATATATAAATATTGTTTTTATGTCATAAGATAAATATAGTTGAAAGTGATTGCTGTCGGTATTGCGTATGGTAGTGTATTGGGATACTCGCTAATATATCATAGACCACTTGGGTCATTTTGGACTTTAGTTTTGGTGCTTTACTTATCTCGAGGATTAGTTAAATAAAATAACATGAATATGTTTTACAAAAACATATAAAAACTCATGTTATTATTAAAAAACATGTGTTTAATACACTAACATAATTACTGCAGTGTTAATACATAAGATATATGGTCATTTGGTAAAAAATCTAAGTTGATATGTTTAGTCCGAATCAAATCATAAAAGTCTAACCATCCCACACTATTACTTAAATGTCGGATTGAGACTCATGTTCAAAATCAATAATGATATCTTCATATCCAAACTCTTTGGACCAGTAATAGTATAAGAGAGTTTCAACACAGATTAGCAAATACATGTCTATTGACACAAAAAATCTCATTTTGTCGCCGGTCAAGTTCATCTACAAAATACAACAAAAATTAAAACTAATAACCAAAATTTTGGAAAGTATTTACAAAATTCAAAGTAATATAAATTTATATTATTTTAGTAATATATATTATAGTCTAACGCAAGGAAAGCATAGTGAGGCCACAATTTAAAGAGGTATTATGAGATTTCTTTGTACCAAGTTCTATTAATGTTTTTTCTTTTCATATTTGCATGTTTTAGAATTTATCTTCTTTCTTGGCATCATACACCAATTTAAATTTCAGTAAAAACAAAACTAAATGCAGCTAATTACTAAGCAAATTAATATCAGATTAAAAATATATAAAAATAATTATTCATATATGATCGCATTTTATTTTGAATAAATTTTCATACATGGAAAAGAGATGTTTATAGGTTCTAAGTTGTCACACCTTATTTAATAAAAATTTATTGATACTGTCCATATATACAATTTATAAATAAAATATGTATTGGAAACCATAATGCCACGTGAACCAGAACCATATGTATTGGAAACCATAAACATTTTAACTGCAGTCTGCAGTCTAACTGCAGTTTATCCTTGGAAACTCTCGATTAATCAACTCCAATTAAATTTTGTTATGTTTTGTCACACAGTTTGATGGGAACTAATATAGTGATTGAAGTATACGTTATACTAGTATATTATAAAACTCTACGACCTTAAATAAATCATAGCTTAATGAGACGACCACGTCAAAAAAGGTGATTTAGGAATTAACGATGAGTCTGAGATAACAACAATATTCGTTGACTCCAAAGTGATATGAATTCAATGCTCACTTATTATATTCCAGACTATAAAACAATAACGATAATGATTCTGACTATGGTGTATTGAGTAACTCAGTCACATGTTTTAACTTTATGATATAACCTATAATTATCATAGACCAAAATTGTATGATCAAAAATGGATAACACTGAAATTCCAAACTCTGATATTCTCTTAGGAACTATAATTTATTACCCAAGTACAAAATGTTCGTGTATATATACATTAAAAAATTAATTTTGAATCCTTACAATCAAATAGAGAAAAAAAAAAAAATAAACATACTTTGGTAAAATTGGAATGTGTGTTTGGTGAAGAAGAAGAAGAACTCAACTCTTAAAGCTTAGTCTTGCAATCTTATAGGAAAATTAGCTTTCCTGTGCCTTGAACCAGACCTTCTATCTCTTCCACGCCTTCTAGGCGGCGATGTACTAACCACTCTTCCATTTGACAGTTTTCTAGGCAAATGACTACTGGTTAAAACCGGTGGAGGTGGTGAAGGTGGTGGTGGTGGTGGATTATTAGGCACCGGAGGTCGTTGCCTTGCTAATCTTTCTTGTTCTGCTCTATGATATTTCTGCATTTGAGAGTTTATTATCTTTCACTATCTTTTGGGGCTTAAAGTTAACATGTAAACAAGTAATTAATTTACCTGAACTACAAAATTTCGTCTTTCACAGTCTAGAAACATGCTTACTGTCCAGTTCGTTTTTGATTCAATCTTATCTCTTACTGTTGAGAAACTGATTTGATCTCTAGAAGTGAATCTGTCAATTTCATTGAACCAAAGGCAAGTGAAGAGATTGCTAATGGGAACATGTTCTCTCAATATAACACAACCTTCTGGTACGTCTGTTCATAGTTCAATCACATAAGTTGTGTTAATAGACAGTTTTGATTCTATAAAGAGTTAAGTTAAAATGATATCATACCACTTGTGATTGGGAGCTTTGCAACAGAATAAGGAGTTAACCCTTCATTCTTGTAGAAATCGACTTGAAAATCGATAGAGTTGTTATCATATTTACCAGCAGCTTTGTTTGCTTCTGCTTCAATAAATACATCAAATCTTCTGTAATGTCTAGAGATCGCAAAAGTAGCATTTTTCCTCCACAAAAACCTGATGAGAACATTACATACAGCATATAACTTAGATATATCCTCGGATGGATTTTAACATAGTAAAAGAAGATAGACCTTACCTTTCTAGAATTTGATATGGATCGACTACAAGCTCAAGTTTTCCATCGATCCACAAAGAATAGCGAGTATTTGGAAACATTCTATGGACAAGAAGCTTGGGAACCTACAAGAGAACAATGCATCACCATGTTGTGGCATTTCTAATCTCTCTCTTTCCTCTGTTTATTTCTAAGAAGAATTGTTTGCTATCCCTTTAGTAATAAACAACTTAAAGTCTGATCTAAAGCAACAAGAATAGTGTGTGTTCAGTTCTAGCATGCAACTAAGTTAATGATTTAGTTTTGAGTAATTTAATGCATATTTTCTTCAATACACTTTCTTATACAAAAGATAAAGAGAGGTGTAGCAGTGTAGATACCTTTCCATTGCGCCTTCCATCTGAATAAGGGAGATTATGAACAACAACAACTCTCCATATCCCTACTTTCTTGTTGCCGTCAAGGCCTCGATCTTTCTTCAAAATTGATTCAGTTCCTTCATCAACAAACATGTAGAAGCAAACTGTTTCCTCAGAATATTTACTGATATTATGTGGGGCTTTCACATCATCAAAAGCATCTGAAAAGAGAGAGAGATTCTTCATTAGTAACATACAAAACTTGACTTGACATCACGATTGAATAAATGTATAAAAGTATAACACAAAGCACTACCAAATACAGCTGAAGCAACAACTATCCCACGACACTGCTTCATCTCAAGAAGATCATCCTCATCAATGTCAAAACCCGTATTTCGACCAGGTTGAGGTCCTTTTACAAACCTGATCGAAAAATCATCGATAAAAAGACAAATTTTTTTACTAAGATCAGACTCAAAAGAAACAAGATATGGGTAATAAACAAGGCAACAAAGATACTTACCCACAATGTACACTCATTGTTTCTTTAATGTCAAAAGAATCATTCCTATGTTTCAAAGTAGGATAACCACCAAAATCTGATCCTCCAAACTCTGTCTCTCTGTTCAATGGTTCTTCATATATGTACGTTAAGTTCTGAAGAACAGGTGAATATGATGAGGCATTCGGCATCAAGGCAACTGCTTCTTCTACTGGAAGGTAACATACAGGGCATGCTAAAACCACAACCAGGTAAAACAAATCACTAATGCTTACAAAACATCTCTATGAGAGTAAACCTCAGAAAATATCATCACAACAACAAATCTTCTCACAAAAGAAAAAACTGGAAAGAGAACAGAGATCAAGGTTTAGTATCTTACGGCGTGGTCCTGTTCTTTTTTTGTCAGCTGGTGGTGGAGGTAAGGTGAAATTATTACAACGATGTCCTTGAGGAAGCTTATAGCCAAGAAAAAAATGCATAGGAGGAGTAGGAGAAGACTCTACAACATCTTTAGAGAGAAAAGTAATATTTCCATTATTGTTTTCTTTCTCTTCATTAGTTTGTAACATATTTGAAAAATTTAAGGTTGAACTCTTATTGAAATGAAGACTCGGAGGACCTTGAACTTCTTGACCATCTTCACCTAATCACAAATGATTTACAAATCAATTCTTCATAATTATAATCACCACTCTACACAAACCTTATAGCTCCACAATTCTAAACCAAAATAACACATTACTCACTCTAACAAGCTAAAAAAACTCAAAACTACAACAAAAACGATCTCTGATTAAAGGTATTACCTTTACCAACGTAAAGAACACGGAGGAAGACAATGGCTGAGATTAAGAAGAGAAGCAACATGCCCACTTTCTTACGACCAACGAATTTGCAGATCCAATGTACAATTCCTTCTCTTTCTTTGAGCATCATCTTAGATTGTTTATTACGATTCATATTGATTTGAATAGGTAAAACGACACCGTTTAGTCCCGTCTTCTCCAAGGAACCATTGCTACTGGATCGAATGCCTAATCCAGTCATCGTTCCTTCTTTAATTTATATCTCTCAAATCATCACTTTCATCAAAACTCTTTTAATTTCAAAATCAACAACAAAATTTTTAAGCTAAATAATCAAAAATTATTGTTTCTTCAAAGTTTACCCAATTCGATTTGTGGCTCTGATCTACAAAAATTCAGCTCGAAATCAAACAAATTAAGCTATGAAATGAATCATAACGAAGAAGAATATATAGATCAAGAGAATTTGGAGGAATATAATTTAAAAAAAAATTGAGAAGAAAATCTAGGGTTTGTGATTGGTAGATAAGGGTTTTGATTCCTTAGAAAAATTCAAAATCTCATAAAGCTAATAAACAAAGGTCAAAACTGACGATGACGATGACGATGAAATAAATAAATATAAATATATAATTCTGCGTTAACGATTAAGCCAATTTCGATAAAATCTTTTATCCAATTTATATCTATTTGTTTATATTTTATCTATTTCTAGTTATTTTTCATTCAATGTATATAAAATTTAAAACATTGTCTTTGTTTTACAAAAAAAAAAGTAAGAAAAATAAAAGATTGTCTGAACGTTAAAAATTGTTATTAGTTTGGGTAAAAAAAATTATAATGCAAGGAACAGGAAATTTTTGATATGATTACTACTCTACGCAAATTGAAGCACGTTCATAAATTTATAATATTTCGTACACACTTGAGTTTATATGTTAATTTATGTTAATATAATATTATAAAGGACACGTGGCGAATTGTTACTGCTTGACGTGGAAACTTTAAACATTGGAAAAATTAATAAGAGGTACTATTATTGTCCAAACACTCATGTCAACATCATAATAGAGTTTTAGACAACTGGAGTAAGATTTAATTAATTGATACTCATTATTAGTCTTATTGGTCACCCTCTAAATCTAAATTATAAGTTTTTAGTTTTGAATTGTTAATTGTTAATACATTCGTTTAATTATAAGCACCTACAGTACAACCTCTTTAAATTAATACTCGATAAATTAATAAACACCATAAATTAATAAAATCTTCTGGTCCCGACTCGGGTCAATGTAAAAAATAGCAAAATTCGATAAGATAATAAGATAATATTTTTTTTGAAACTCCCATATAAAAATATAGTCTCAATAATATCATAAATTAATAATTATAAATTTTATACATGTATAACTATAAATATATATAATTAAGTCAATTTAGTAAAATATGATTTCAGTGTTATTCTTTTCCTGAAATTTGAATCTCGTTAGAACTCATCCCTAGTTTTTTATTGCATCAAACACTTCTAGTGTTATTTTCTTGATTTGCATCTAAAATTTGTAAAGAGTTTTATATGTTATAATTGCTTCTAAACGCGTAACTGGTTTGAAAGATGTCATACTATCGTTTTCAATTTCTTTATCAACATTAAATACATAAACCACAATTTTTTCTAAACTCTAAAATCCTGAACATAAATTACTTTAATCTGAATAGTTGAGTAAACTTTTAATATCTATTTTATTATGATAATTAAGATTATTGATCACAACTTCAAGTACATGCATGTTGTTTTCATGTTGAATCTTTTTCTAAATTCTTTGAGCCACAATCATCTGACCAAAATTGATAGCATTCACGAAATTCATATATGAATTTTTTTTTAAATTTCGTTTATATTTAAAGAATAAGAATATCATAGATCGAAAAATATTTCTATAAATTAATAAATATTAATTTATACCATAAATTAATAANATGTTGAATCTTTTTCTAAATTCTTTGAGCCACAATCATCTGACCAAAATTGATAGCATTCACGAAATTCATATATGAATTTTTTTTTAAATTTCGTTTATATTTAAAGAATAAGAATATCATAGATCGAAAAATATTTCTATAAATTAATAAATATTAATTTATACCATAAATTAATAAATATTAATTTATAGATAAATTAATATCACGATAAATTAATAAAATATCAAAATCCCAATATTATTAATTTATAGAGGTTTTACTGTATGTAGTATTGTGTAAACGTGTTTATTATTCATAGTGGTGACGTTATATATATATTTTTATAATAATGTTGGTGTTATATATTTTTCAAGCGACACTATCATTATATATTTTTATTTATTTATTGAAAAATAGTCATGCATCTTTAGAATTATCGGTTTAGTTTGGTTTATAGTAATCGATATTTTTTTTTTAAAAATTTATAAAACTTACCGTTTAAAATTGAATAAACATATTGGTTTGGTTTTCAAAAATTTTAATCAGTTCAGTTTTGAGTATTAAAATATATCTGATTGGTTTTTATCTTTCAAGTATGGTTCGGTTCTAAAATAAAATTAATGATTTATTTTAGTTTTTTTTTTTTTGTTATTTTAGTTTGGTTCGATTGAAAAAATAAATAAAACATACAAAAAACATCAAAAACCAAAAATAAAAGAAACAATAAAATTTAAAAAATAAATATTAATTTATTCGATAGGTTCAGTTTGGTTTAAAATTTAATTTGTAGGGATTTGTAAAACACATATTTAAAACCAAACTAACAGATCAATTTGATTCGATTTTTATTTTTTAAATTTGATTCGGTTTGATATATTCGATTTGATTTTTCTATCTAGAACTATTTTAGTTAGTAATTTAATTAGATTAAATATAATTTATCTAAATGGATTTATAAATGTTTGGTAAAAGAAGTAAACTTGTTCTTTACACAATAAACTTTTTTCCAACCCAAACATCTCCAACACCAACTTTTATTATATTTGGCTTATTATTATTGATCGTGTTGTATCATGCATTACATACTGCAATATTACTAACTAAAATATTTATACTTTTAGTTATATAATGGGGAATCTAATTTCATTTTAAATGAAACCACTAGATATATCATGTTATAGAAAAAATAGAAAAAAATCATTTAAGATTATTTAAATGTAATTAGGCAAAGTATGCTACCAATTCAAATATTTAGCGAGAAATAAGTTGATTGATTCATACCATGTCTGTTGTAATAGAGAAAATTTATATAATTAAGCAAAAAAAAAACAACAGTTGACGAAGACATATTTTCTAAATGGTCCCATTTATTTAGCTATTGCTTATTGTCGTGGTCTTATACCCTCATTGCTAGTTACGTTTCAGGCACTACAAGAAAACACCGAATTAGCGACTGCAAAGACAGTCACTTCGTAGTCGCTAAAATAATAAGAACGACTAATTTGCGACTAAAACAAGTTGTCGCAAATAATTAATCGTTAAGATGGATAATCGTTAATTAGTCGTCAAATAACGACTATTTGACGACTAAAACAATTTGTCGTAACATTGTCATAAACTAGTCGGTAACTTCGTGACTAATTAGCGACTGATTTCGCGACTAATAGGTGACAAAATAGTGACATTTTTTTGGTTGTTGGATGAACGATTAATATTTGTCAGTAAATAGTCGCTAAATTTGACGACTATATTACCGACAACGTTGCGACTAATCGGCGACTAAAGAACGACTAATTGTGTTTGTCAATAAATAGTCGCCTTATTTAGCGACTATTTAACGACAATTATAAGACTTTTTCAAGACTATTTAGCGACTAATGAGCGACTATCTGTTATGTGTTATTAGTACATTTGTAGAACAAATACCATATTTTTCCAGACCTGTAATAGAAAGGTAATACAAAGTAAAAATACCAAATTCAATATAAAAATTCCAAAATACATTAGATAGAAAGAGTACAAAACACATTTGATTAAAAAGCAATCCAAAATACATATTGTCTTACATAATCTAAGTACCAAGTGAACTAAGTTTGCAGATGAGTACCCTAAGATGCCGATGGAGATGAAGATCCTTCTGGTGCAGCTGACTGAGATGCCATGAAGTCTAGGAAGTGCGGATCAGTCTGTCGGAGATATTTCTCCACCATGGAGAAGTGCTCGATCTTCTTCTGTTGCTCAGCTGCTGCTCGGGAGTGCTCTGCTTCACGCCGTTCATTAGCAGCTGCCTGCTCTTCAATTTTTCGGTGAGCTTCCTTTAGTTGCTCTTATTTAATAAAAAATGGAATTTCCCCCGCTTAATGGATAACCATTTGCAGTGAAAGAAGCGATGAATGATCACCAGGATGCTTGCGCTTGCCATTGAGAAGAGTGTTCTTGAGGCTTCCAACTCCATAAGGTGTTCTTCGTGAATCCTTCTCCGTGGACTGAAAAGTAAGAGAAAATAATAAGTAAGTAGCATGAGAAATACTAAGGATATAAATGTGGAATCTATAAAGTATTAGTTAACCTCAAGAAAGATGGTTGTATATTCATCTACTGTGAGCTCCCGAGGTCTTGAAGTACCGTCTGAAACAGTAGAAACCTCTGCTTGTAGCTCAGCCAACTTCGCTTGCACGTTCTTCTTATAATTTGCAGAGATTTTCTCCGCCTTCCGATCAACATAGGTACCATCCGATTTTGTATGTGTCTTAATGAAGACCTCACCAAGAGTCACTGGTCTTCCCTCTTCCTCTTCCTGCAGTGTTACAAAATAAAAAAGTTTATGAATGAATTTAAAAACTCAAAGGTGTTAGAAAAAGAAAACACAGACCGACTTCGGTTTTGTTGAAAAAGATATTAAAAGTTACTAACCATTTC
>ASXC01004900.1:0-12500 GCA_000411055.1 Leavenworthia alabamica | reverse complement strand
CCAATACATCTATTTTTCAGGTTATCAACAAGGATCTGAAGCATATGTTCGATGGGAAGAAGACTTGGAGAATTGGTTTCATTCCCAAAACATCCCAAAAGAGAAAAGGCTCTCTTATGCCTTAGACACTTTAGTTGGTGAAGCACAAGAATGGTGGCATCAAGAAGAATTTAGGAGACAATATTCTCAGCCAATAAACACTTGGAGACTGTTAAAACAAAGCATGTACCGGACCTTTGTACCAAAAGTCCATAAACAAGAGCTATACTCCAAAGAAGTTCTTGTTCCAATCAGGTCCAAAAGAAAAGACAACTCTCAAAACTCCATATAGTCCTAAGAAGAAGAAGAGGTCGACACCAACACCAAGTAAGAGGATTGAGGCCACAGTAATCACTCAATTACATGTTGAGCATCAGGAATAAACAGTCGTAGTACCTAAACAAAGCTCAACAGCAACACTTGAGCCTCATAGTAAGAAACATCAATGTAAGTCTTCAACCACTAATAAATCTCTTCAAATAATATGCTATAGATGCCATCAAAGAGGTCATTTTGCTGCTACTTGTCCCACTAGGAATGTAGAAAAATCCCCTTCACAAAATTCGAAACCGGAAACAAGTGTTAGTCAAATAAGTTGTGAAATTTCATGTTTAATACACTTGTCTTTGCCAAGGGTTGAAACTACAGGTCCTCATGTTGAGCATGGCGCTGGAAAAGTTGTACAAACTGCAAGATATGAGAAACAACATTTGGAGACAATCTTTCAAGTAAGTAACCCATACAAGCTTAATAATCATTGGAAATTTCGTATGCTCACTAGAAGTCTTAAAACTGCTGGTATAAATATTTATCTTCTAGATATAAGGCACCTGACTTTTCCTGTGAATGTTAAAGAAAGAATAGGTAACTTAGACCATTACAATGGTGGAGTTGCAATTACTTCATTACAAGATATTGTGTTGAACCCAGAAAATAAAAATCTCACTAAGTCCCACCAGGTATGTACACCTACAAGTCCACATATTTCTTATCAATCTGGGACTGATTATATGAGCTAAGTGTGTGTAGAAACTAATAAGAAAAATTTGGAATTAATTCTAATTTTTCAAAGGCATAATACTTCTTTTAAAATGCAAGTATCATTAGAGCATTGTTTAATTACTAAACTGGTTAAAAATAAACAATTTCTTCATGTTTATGACTATACTATGACTGCTTTAATACATTTGATTTTTGTCAAAAGGTTTGAAAAAATTTCAGGTTTTAAAGAAGAACCACCAGACTTGATAAACCCTCCAGAGGATCCAAATAACATCATGTCCAAATGGACCAGAGGTATGACTCTAAACTCCCAAAGACGAATGAAAGCTAACATACATTCTCTTGGTGCAGAATATCCAGTTTTGAGGTCGAAACTTTTTCAAGGGGGAGGGTATGATGAGGCCATCAAGTCTGACCAGACCAGAGAGGACACCCGCAGACAAGCCGGAACCAAGGAATGGACATCAACCTGCCCAGAACCTCAACTTGGTGTCGGGAATCATGAAGACTCATCAACCAACTTGAATGATCATCAACAGGAAGCTCCAGGGAATAAAATGCCTCGACCAGTATCATATTTTAAAGGTTTCGGTTGAGCTAAAATGTCCAAAGAACCAGCCAATTGGAAGGAGTCCAATTTGATGCAATTTGATCGGTTTAATTTAAGTGAACCAACAAATCCAGATAGAAGATTCTTCAGCCACGCCCTGATGTTTAACAACACACATTTGAAGACATCTTGCTGTTCTCAAGTCCTCAAGACAACACCCATTTCATTCCCAAGCTTTGGACTAAAGTTGCCTTGCCCGGACTTGCCTTATCCGGACTTGCCGTATCCGGAGCCATCAAAGATCTTTTGCCAACAGCTCTTTTCTCCAGCATATATTTATGTATTTAAGACACTTAAAATGAACATGGACGTCCCTAGAGCACATCACTTCAGCCAGAAGCTTTCAAGATACAAGCCAAGACCATAGTTACCTTATTTGGAGCCAAATCAGATCAATATCATATTTGAAACTCCAACGGCTCATTACATTTATTTTTGCACGATTTCTTTTGATTTTCCTAGCTTATTACCATTGTACTAGAGCTCTATAAAAGTTCAACTCGTTCCTCCTTTTAAAACACCTTCAATCGAAATTTTAAAGTTCATAAGAAAAAAAACTGTTTTCTTCTCTTCACAAAGTTGTGATTTCTTTGTGTGTTTTCTTTCATTAGTTCTTATTTGAGTGATTCATTTAAGTTTTATTGAGTCTTCAATTCAGGTTATTGAGTGATTCAATTATCATGTATTGTTCATCGATTGAGTGAGTCAATCATTTCACCTCCATTTCGACAACTAGTCCACCTTCCGCAAGCTTGGCTTAGAATCTCTTGATCATTGGATTGATCTTGGTACTGGTGTGATTCCAGGGCCTTATCAGAAGGCATTGCCTAAGTGCCTTAATGCTTACACAGGTGTGAAGGCCGCTAAACTCACCAAGGATGGATACTCTTTTCCCTTTCACATCGGAAAGGTTTTTAACGAGGTCTGACTTGGTGCATCGAGTTTTGTTCTATACTTAGCCGTCTCGGAAATATCTATGATGAGTTTGGCTAATTAAAAGCTTGGTTCTATCTAAAGGAAGCCTAGTCATAATAGGCCTCTTTTTCTTTAGCATTGCATATAATAAAACCGCGTTTGGCCCGTTTAAATTCCAAGAAAATCCTCGGCCAAGTGCTTATATAAACTGGCCAAGACTAGTATGTAATGTTACGCTTTATTTTGAATTTAAGCAAGTATATTTCTATCTCTAGATTATCTTTAGAATATGTCTTGAGTGAGATGCTCTCGACTCTGCCGAATCCATTAACACTCTCCATGGATTTTGGTGTCGCAACTCGATCCATCTTCATCTCTTTAGTATCAACCGATTTAATCATATTCTTGGTTGATACACCACTGTTATCTGCAGTGCTTTAGCATTCCTTTGCATAACTTGGTCGAACTCTCAAGTCATACTCGCCTTCGCCCATAGTTACCTTCACATCCGAGAGTAGATCGACGACAGATCGAGTGTCTGTCGTATATCGCTCGCGTATTGTTGGCATTTACCATCATCATCCTTACCGCTTGTATATCGTGCTGTCTCGTTTGGATTTATGGTTGATACTACCGTGAGTCTTCGAGCAACGCATCACCAGTCCGCATTGTATACATCATCCGTATATCGCATCGTAGTTAGCCCGTCGATCCTCGCTGATAGCTCGCATATCTTTGCCTATCATCTGGTGTCGACTGTGGGTTGCCGAGGGAATCCGATTTTGGTTCTAAGTACCATAGGTCATATCACATACACTCCCGAAGGAATGTTAGAACCAACCTGTTTCCAAGAAGCAGTAGAACAGTAAGTTCGGGATGGAATCAACTGATGAAGAAATGAGTTCTTTATTAAAAACAAGACAATGGATCTAATGGACAGGATAGTGAACAAAAGACCTATAGGCTTCAAGTGGGTTTTCAAAAGGAAAGCAAGAATTCTTGGTGTTTAGAATCCAAGGTTCAAATCAAGGTTAGTGGCTAAGGATTACTCACAAAAAGAAGGAATTGACTACCATGAAATATTCTCTCATGTAGTCAAGCATGTGACTAACTGACTATCATGTTCTTCTTAAGCATGGTGGTTCACTTTGATATGGAGATTCAACGGATGGATCTGATTCTGAAGATAACTTTTCTTCATGTGTACTTGGATGAAGTTATCTACATGGATCATCCTGAAGGATATATAGACAAAGAGCATCCAGAGAAAGTTTTTTTGTTGAGAAGATCATTGTATGGACTACAATAGTCACCTAGGCAGTGGAACGACATGTTCAGTGAGTTTATGCAAAAGAATTGGTTCAAGAGAAGCATGTATGATCCTTATATTTAATACAAGACATTGCAGCAGTCTGAATTTATGTATTTACTACTGTATGTGAATGACATACTGATAGCATCAAAAGATAAGAAGCAAGTTTGTAAGATGAAAGTTCCTCTCAACTCAGAATGAGATGAAAGACTTTAGAGAGTCAAGAAGATACTGAGAGTGGAAATCACAAGAGACAGAAATAAAGGTACTCTTTCTGTTTCTTAGCAGAGATATTTACGTAAGGTCTTAGAAGAGTTTGGAATGGATCAGTATAAGTCTCTAGAGACTCCTATAGGAGCTTATTTTAGACTTAATTCTGCAATAGAAGAAGAAATTAAGATGCAAAGTGAATCAATGAGAAATGTACCTTACCAGAATGTAGTATGTAGTTTTATGTATTCAATGATTGGAACTAGACCAGATTTAACATATGCTGTTGGCTTGGTATGTAGATTCATGAGCAAACCATTGACGAAACATTGAAGGGCTGTAAAATGGATTTTAAGATATATCATAGGATCACTTAATAACAAGTTGTGTTATTGTGATGAAGGTGAGTTCATTATAAAGATTTACTGAGACTCTGACTATGCGGGTGATTTAGAGAAAAAGAGGTCAGTTACAGGTATGGATTTTTTAGTTGGTGGAACCAGTGGCGGACCTAGAAGCAAAATTAACATGGGGCACCTGTTAATAAAATTTTTAAAATATGTTATAAAATTATATTTTTATATGAGATTACTAAAATTTTGACTGAGGCACATGCCCCACCTGTTTATAACCTGGGTCCGCCCCTGGGTGGAACTTTATCAGCTTGAAGTCAGGTCTGCAAAAGGTGGTGGCTCTGTCAACTATTAAAGCTGAGTATATGGCTTTAACTGAAGCATCCAAAGAGGCATTATGGTTAAAAGGTATGATGAATGAGTTTTGTTTTGAACAAGGGCCGGTTGATATTTTCTGTGATTCACGGAATGCAATTGCTTTGGCTAAAAATGCAGTTCATCATGAAAGAAAAAACATGTGGCTATTAAGTTTTATTTTGTCTGTGACTTGATTACTGATGGATTTGTTAAGTTTTGAAGATAGGTACAACTAATAATCCAGCTGACAAGTTTACAAAAGTACTTCCAGCGGGAAATTTTAAGGCTGCGTTGGAGCTACTAAGATTTGGCAAGAAATGAGGAGCTTATGCTCCAAGAAATGAAGTCGGATGGGTTTATACGGAAGACAAGAAGCTGAGTGGGTTTACTCAGATGTTTCAGATTCTGAATTAAGGTGAAGACCAAGATATGAAGATGAGTTGGTTTGCTCATGATTCGGAGATGGAATCCAAGTTCAAGCTAGATTGATACAACCTTGGTCAAGGTGGAGAATTGTGAATAAATGACCAACTTGTGTGAATAATGCTCTAAGTGTCCAAGAGCTTCTATTTTGTCTCAGAGGGTTTCAGCTAAAGCTCGAAAGAACAACAAGTCATACATGTGTCGTCCCGTGGTGATCAGTCCGTTGAAATGAAGACTTAATTGTTATATTGTTATCTTCTTTATTTAGGGTTGTTGTAACATAGGAAAAAGAGTGAGTGAGCCCAAGAGCGAACGCTCTAAGAATGTGCTTGAGAGAAAGAGAAAAAGAGTAAGAGAGTGTGTATGTGTTCTTTGTTACTGAGATAACTCCATCGATCTAGTGGATTCCGGAGACAATCTCCATCGAGATGTAAGTCACCACATTGGTGACCGAACTCGTTAAATCTCTTGTGTTTTTCTATTTACATACAAAATCGAACAAACAAACAAGTTCAATCGAGTCTTTGATTGAAGAACTATTGACTTAGGTCGTACATAAACAAAGATTATTTCTAATAAACATTCAGATGGGAAAGAGGGAGAGAGGCGAACAATGGGGTGAAGGCCCTGAAAAAAATAATCTTATATTTTAATTTAGTTATACAAAATCTCATGTTAAATTTTAACAAGGTCGTTTAGCAGCGTTATAAGGGAAAATGAACACAAAGTCAGGGTTACAAGAGAATTTGAATTCAGGGCCTTATAACGCTGAATTCAGTGTTAGAAAATATGAAAACTCACTTGTAAACAATTTTGTAAGTGAGAAAAATCGCCCAGTCGGCAGAGATAAAAACTATAGGTAACGTAAAAGTCTAAAAAATGATTTACAAAATTGTTTACAAGTGAGTTTTCATATTTTCTAATGCAGTTTTTCGTCAAGATCAATCGGTCGATCCAGATCTTTTTGAAATGTGGCACGTTCGATCGGTCTATACTGTGGCTTGACCGGTCCGTAACTGGCTTCATAGTTTTTCACGTCTGATGGTAGACCTACGGTCTAGATGTGGATCAACCAATTCAGATTTTTAGAATATCAAAAATATAGTCTATAGTGTCTGAATCTGCTCCAATGCTCAAAATCATGCCATGCATGCATTGCATATTTCTCAAAATAGTTGGCATATGACTTGTAATGACTCAAAAACTAGAAGAAGAAAAAAAACATAAAAGAACACAAGTAAAAAACAGTAAAAATCAAGACGTATCACTCTACTTCCACATAATAAGTTTATATACATATCCTATATCAGTTTTAAACAAACCTTTTTATATATACGATATAAAAATAACAGATTGATAGTGGTCGTAATAAATCGGTCTCCAACGTAGGAAAAAAGGTCTTCAACAATGTTACTATTACAAGTAGGTTTGCTAGAACAACCCCTAATCCGCAACAGCGTTAAGCAATTGCTTTTGGAGCGTGCATATGCAAACAAAATAATGACACTTATTAATATGCTTAATTAAATCATTAATTACCCTATTCTTTAGGTTCAACATAATCTCTATCGCCGCCTACAATACTACTTATTTTGTACAAGTATCGAAAACATGAGCCACTGACATTTGATATTAGAAATTAGAAATTACTAAAATTTAATTTACAATAAAAACAAACACCCTTAGTATTATAACACTTTTTACTGTTACTGAAAATAATAAGCAAAGCTAAAGTATCTCTTATATATCAACTTAACGTGTTCACAACTTAACTAGAGGTTGGACAAGCAAATTATGGATATAAAAGAATACTATCTCGCTTTTCTTTTACTATTGGTTAATGTATTTTATAATATGAATTTTGCTAAAACTGTATAAAACACACACACAAAATAGCATATATTATAAAACAAAAACTACATAGTATATTTTAAAAAATAGAGTGTGATTTTCTCATACAAATTTTAAATACTCATTTATAGTCTGGCTAGCAAGTAGCAACAATAAAACCGATTCTTCATAGAGATTGAATTCAGATGTGAAAGAATGGAAGTTAACTTATTGTATTTTCTGTTATCAAGTTTTCTAACACACGAAATCATCTTTTGCTCCAACGTAATGCTACACTTTGATGTCATCCTTAAATTGCTTTTAACATACAACAAGTTTTTATCATGAGGTTACTATGGAAGGAATGAAACATGAGGAAGTGAAACTCCGAAAAATCAATACATACTCAACAAGGACATTGACAAGATAATTTAGCCGTTATTTAGTCGTAATCACTAATTTAGCGACTAAATATGTAGTCGCTGAAACGTGTTAAAAACAAAAGAAATTCAGAACTAGTTTTCAAGAATGGTTTGGTACATGATTATAATATACTATGTCGATTTATTTTTCTGTTTTGTATTTTCTATTCATGCAGTAAAAGATTTGTGTTTTTTTCAAAAACTGGTTATGTCCCAATAAATTTCCCCCTTTTTTTTTGTTTTAACTATGCAAATTACCTATCTTTTCAAAATTTCGGGCTAATTTTTGTTTTCTTTTTAAAAAACATTCAAACAATAATTGCATATATTGTTACAAAAAATTTATGAAATATAAGTTTACATATTATTTAAAAATACACATAAAAAACTAAAATATATTATATACATTTATAGCTATATCCTTCATGTGAGTGTTTATAATAAACAAAATCTTAATGGTGCTCATCTCCCGAAACGCATCCACCTGCTCTGTCTCGACTCTCGGTCTATGTCTCGGTAATGTAATTTTGAGTTTTACGTATCGTTTTAATTTTATATAATTTTCTTTCAGGTTCTCGATGAATAAAACATTTATTTTTACTAATAAATAAAACTTATGGTAAGACATAAGAAAAAAGGTACTTCCCTCCAAACTCACTTTTAAGTTTTTTAACTTTCACCGTATCCCACGCTTCCTCTTATCACTTGTGTGTTCCCTATCTATACTTCTAGTTTATTCATCACGAATTCAAATTGGAATCTTTTGTTATCATTTTTTCAGGCTAAATAATATATTATATATGTTGGCCACAAAATATATATTTACTCTTTTTGTAGTACTCTTTAATTAGAGTGTAAACGCAATAACCAAACCTTTGTTAAAAAATAGATGGATCCTAGTGGTTAAAATTTTAAACGTTTTTACATTAAAAATAGAGTTCAAAACTCAAAAATATAATTATTACAGATTAAATAATATAAAATTTTTAAAAAAAATTCTGATGTGCAAATATAACTTTGTGTTGTAAAAAGAGTTCGTTTATCATAGAAGATATCATATCTATAAAATTATATGTCGAAAATCTGAATATCACGGAAAAAGTATGTCTATCATAAAAATATCATATACAAAATCGTATGTCAAAAAATATTTATATTGTAAAATTATCGTAAATATAAATTATTTTTATATTTATAATAATCTATAATATTAATTATGTAATATATGATAATAATAAATAAAATAAACTACAACTTGTGAACATTAATGTTTTATTTCCAATATTAACGTAAGATGTGTGAATTACTTATTTGACTATTTATATATATATACCATACAGAAAAATTAGAACAAAGAGACTAGTCAGGAGTATATATATATATATATATATATACCTCATTTGTTTTGCTGAAAAGTTTACTTCATAATGTGATGAGTTCATAAATTTTTCTTCTTCATTTTAAAATACTTGCCAATAAGACGACCTATTGTATTATTTATGGGCCTAATCGAAAATAATAGAGTAAACGAATTAAAAATGTTGAGATTAAAAGGTATAGTCAAAAAGAGAGACTAAATAAGAAGATGATAACGTATATGAGTAGCCAACAAATGGAGAAGAACAAGGGAGAAGAAGACAAGACCAAATAACATGTATTGTTATTTTGTAAGCTACATTACTTCGTGGTTTGATTTCTAACATCACATCCTAAACCACTAAATTACATCATATATATATACAAAGTGTTTGTCAATGGGAGGATGTATTATTTGTTTTCGAAATATAAAAAGATTTAAGTTTTTCTTCATTATAAATTTAACCATGTAAGTAATATGGTATTAGTTTCATACAAGGCACTAACTAATGATGAGAGACTTTTTTTTGTTTTACCATATTAATTGAATCAATACGCACTAATTTTTCTATATATAGTTTACGGACTCATAAAAAAAGTATTACAAGCCTATTACGGGTTGATGTATATTCAGATTGAAAATGACACAATTAAATTTCTTCAAAAATCATTATTGGTCCTTGAATAACTTTATTTAAAGCAAAGCATAATAATTAACCTAGATTTTTGAAAGATAGACTTATAATAAAACACCTTGGGTTTTGAAAATATAAATTGTTTACTATTTTAGAAATGTAGAGTAATATTAAAAGTTTAAATAATTTCGGATAATATATTTATAATACACATTGCACATAAAACCACAAAAGAAGGGAAGAAAATCCGGTCTAATAATCTAGAAAACTATATAATATAATATACAAAGGGAAAAATATGAAAAGGTATGGAATTTTAAAAAAGTAAACGTTCAAGACACCATTTAAATATCCAAGTCTTTTTTGAGTTATAACTAAAAGAACAATATATTGACATTGAAGATCATATACAAAGATATTTGACTTTTATTTCATTCGTATACAATAACCCAGTTCCTAAATACAAAGAACTAACAAGAATAAATCTAATACGTCAAGATTCGTAAATAATTATCGGAGATCTGAATAATTGTGGAGTTCAAACGGTGTAGATTGAGGGATACATTTGTGTGTTTCGGAGAAATTATGTAAACCAAAAATACAAGGTGGGATTGGGTTCAGAGCTATAGAAGATTTGAATACAGTGTTACTAGCAAAAACAATTGTGTTGTTTGATAAATACTCCATAATCTTTGTTCCCTAAGGTCTTTAAAAGAAGGTACTTTCAGAAAACAATCCTACTTACGAGTGAAAACTATATTCTCCATGATTTGGTTGGAGAAGTATTATTTCAATGCGTCCTCTGATTGACACATAACGGATTCACATAGAATTTTCGGGTTATTTTTTATCAGTATGAAACAATCCATGAATACATGTTTTACGTCCTAGACTAACTATATGTAGGGGTAGACATTACAACCCCGAGTTCAAAGATTATATTGCTTAAGACTCATGTATGGAAGATACAATGTCTGCACATATTGAGGCATTTTATATAGTAAATTTCTTCAGGTAGTATTGCGGTCATGATAAACATAAGACAATGTGAGATCAAATGTGAGATAATATGTGTAAGGTGTGGTGCAGATGTGGAAATAATATATCATTCGCTTTTTGAATGTCATCTAGTTTTACATGTGTGGCTATTATCTGGGGCAGGAACTAGGTCTGAAATATTTTCCAAATATCTATATTCTCTTTCTTAAATTATATGTTTTCTATATAAACACGGCGAACTCAAGTGAATCCATATCCATTGATATTTTGGTATGTATAAAAGGTAAGAAAGAGTAAATTCTTTACTAATACAGATGTGGAAAAAACAAAGAATAAAGTAGGTGATATCACTCGGTCATATCAAATAAAGTAACCACATGATAGTGAGTTAACCATATTAAATGGTAAAGTCACTAAATATTTCATAGATAATTCGTGGAAAGATTCATACATTTTATCTGGTTTAGGATGGACAATCAAACTTGGCCTAAACGGGGGAAGTAAAATTATACTAACTCTTTTTAAAAAGTTAATATGAAGACAATTGATTTCTGACAGTTCAGTTTGGGTTCTTACTTAAATTTTTTTTAATTTTAAAGCACATTTAACTTTTCACTTTTTGTTGAATTATAACTAGCATAATGGCCCTGCTATGTAGGGGCAAATTAACTGTCATTTTCTAAAAATATTATTTTGTATATATAGTAAGAATTTATATAAATTTTAAAAAATAAAAGTAATTTAAAATTTTTAAAAATTAATATTTAAATTCATATTTTTGGCAAAAAAAATGTGTAAATAAATGAAAGTTTGAAACAATATTTTGTGAAACTTTTAAAATAATAAATTAAAAATGTATATCATATCATTTTTTTTAAATTAAAAAATAATATATTTTAAAACTAAAACTAAAATATATCTTAACTTGAGTAATAAATATGATTAAACTAAAAATATATACTTACTAAATTTTAACCTTTCAAAATTATGTAACTTGTAAATATTATTAAAATTATTTATTCACAGAAAATAAATTAAATTGTTCAAGTACACTGTTGTAATGTATCCTTGTGAATGAAGAAACTAATATAAATGAGTTATATAATAGAAAAAATAAACTTTAAGTTTGTTTAAAAATTTTAACCATTAAAAAACATACAAACTTAGATGGTTGTATAGAAATAGTATTTACTAATTTTTTAAAGTATGCAAAAAATCAAAACAAACATATAGATTATTATAACAATAAGTGGTCGCTGATTTATTATTAATGTTTTGTGTAATTTAATATCATTATAAAAAATTATCATAATGTGTAGTTAATAAAAAATTGTATTGCTCTATTGATTTAGATATAAACATACAAATGCAACAAATGAAGATGATTCCATAAATTTAGAAAAAGACTTACCTTAGATACTTATGGATTTGTTATTTATTTGAGCAAATGGAGACTTTAGAGATTTACGACATTATGCTAAAAAGGAGAAAGAGATAAAAAGAGAAAGAGAGAAAAAGAGAAAGAAAAAGAAAATGAATAAAATATTAGACGGAGAGTGATGAAGAGAGAAATATAATTGTTTATTTTATTTTATAAAATGCAAAATTAAAAGTTTTAGTTTAAAACACGTAACTTGCAATCAGTTTTTTATTAAAAATAATAATATATATAAAATTAGCTTAAAAAGTGGAGGTAGTNATCATAAGAACTTTTACTTAGATTAAACACATACTTAATTTTTGCTTAAACAACAAGAACCTCAAAAACCATCCTCTCATTGTAAATGTTCTGGTTAAATCCATGTACTTTAGATTACGAAAATGCTGCAAAAACAAAACAAAAACATTACAAATATTTATGTAATAACATTAGATAGCACAAAACAAAAATAATATATCTATAATATATATATACCATAAAATCAAAAAGAGCCATACCTTGATAAGATTATAAGCATTTGTATCAGTTATGTCAAAACCCACAAGTGTTATGGATGTTATGTTGGGGCAGGTTGTCTCAAAGGATGAGCCATTTAT
>KE159311.1:185851-218856 GCA_000411055.1 Leavenworthia alabamica | reverse complement strand
GCTCCGCCCGCTAAGACAGCGGTCACCAAGAACTTCGATCCTTTAGTTACGGATATAAGGGTAGACCCGCGGGCTTCGATCTTCATCTTCGAAGGTGAATTCTTGTCTTAATATATTTGTTGATCCTTGTGATTTGGTGTTTTGAAAGTTGAGTAAAGTCTCATGTTAGTGCATACCTCGTGATTTCAATCCATTCTAATCTATTTGTGCATATATGTTAATCGATCTACAGATTTTAATCTGTTTTTTCTATGTGAATTAATCGATTATAATTTTAATGGGATCAAAATTAGAGATAAGAATCTTGATCAAAATTAGAGATAAGAATCTTGATCAAAATCACAAATAGAGGTTGTGCTTCTATTTCTCAGCATTTGTATATGTAATAGCTTAAGTGCTTCTAGATTCATTGTCAGCTTTTAGCCTTTCTCTTTTCTTACAAGATGATAATAAAAGCTGACAATGAATCTAGTAATTACAAGCATTTTCCATTGAAACCACATATGTTTCCTGGTATGTACACTAAATTCATTGTCTTTTTCATATCTTCTGTAACATTAAGCTCTGAAAATTTCCAACTGGTACTGTGTTTTTATTGCTTTGAAAGAGACCATCTTCATTGAGAAAGAAGCATGAGAAGTTTGTCAATGGCAGTCTTTTTACAAAATCAAAGGCATTTCATCAGTTTAATCTAATGAAAAGAAATAAGATTTGTTGATTGCTTTGCTTTTGTTCATGTTTGCATTGTTAACTTGTGTCTATAATTGCTTGTTTTTCTTTTCCAAGAGATTTGTCTTATTTAAGTCCAATGCAAACCGGAAAACTGTGGCTGCTGCAAGTCCGAAGACAAATCTTGGTCTATTTCAATAAACTAAGCTGCTTCAAACGAAATGTATTTCCATTATTGTGGACAATTTCTATGCTACATGATTATTTGATGATAGGTAAGATGTCTTACTTTTGTTTTTCAGTTATCTCAGTTCACATTGGAATCCATCAAAGGAGAAATATCTTTAGGATATTTTTGTTCATCAATTATCTTTAGGTCGATCTTTTGATCTCTTAATCTGAACCAATGGATGTGTTACAGAGATGGATTATTTTCTCGTGATCTTCATGGAAATCAGAATCTTTTAGAAGCAAACTTTAGTATGTGAAAAAATTAATGGAAAAATATCATTATTCATTAAAAGTTACTGATTCGCTTGATATTATATCTTACTGTTTCTCAGGAGTCAGGTCTACATTTAGAGCTTTCACATGGCAGTCC
Source organism: Leavenworthia alabamica (assembly GCA_000411055.1). Classification (NCBI taxonomy): domain Eukaryota; kingdom Viridiplantae; phylum Streptophyta; class Magnoliopsida; order Brassicales; family Brassicaceae; genus Leavenworthia; species Leavenworthia alabamica. The sequence continues at coordinate 217,586 of KE159311.1, read as the reverse complement.
GCCCGCTGACCCGCCAAACCACAGCGATCATGCCCGCAAAAGCTTCTGCCCATTTGGTCCGTGCCTGCGACGCCCGCATTTTAGTGGACATTGATTACATCGGCCAAGCCCACCCCGCTGTGGTATATTATGGGTGGTGGCCGTGGGTGGCGGTCACCATTGACAGCCCTCGCCATTTGTACCTCCATTCAATCTCTCGCTGACTTTTCGCCATTTTTATCTCCATTCACATTGTAGGCACTAGCAGAAGGTCTCGCTTACTAAATCTTCTTTTGTTATCTTTCTTGTTTTGTTTTGATACATATAATGTGTAGTCATAACTGTCCAAGAAACCAATAGAACTCTTCTTTAACAGTACTGCAATTGAAATTAGTCTCTCTTCTTTAACATTGTTTTTTTCTTTATTTCTTGGCTTCTGTTAAGGGCATTTGTTTTCTTCAGCTCACCGGTTTCCAAGGAGCTGGTTGGTCACATCAAGAAAGATTCAAGTGTATTACCTCGGATTGGAGCATTGAGCAGAAAATCATGCGTTCAAGTGTATACTGATTGTTGCGATTCAGTTTTATTACTACAGTATCTCTATTATAGAGCTGTGTCCACATCAATACCTATTATTATTTGATTTTTATTTTGCAGATGAATTTGGAGTTTATTTGCCCTTGATAGTCAGGTATGAGCGTTCTGATCTCTTGATGTGAAAGAGGGTCAGAAGAGACATTAAATAAAAACTTATGCAGGGTTTCATCCCCAATCATGAGAGTGCTTTAGAGGATCTTTTCGGTGACGAGGAAACTTCTAGAAAAAGTGATGCGTGCTTGAATGTGATGGCTTCTCGAATTGTGACAGTGTTTGATTAATGATTATTATCTGCGAATGACTCTTCTGAATCATTTTGGACTTTACAGGAATTTCCCTTGGTACGATACTGAGCTGCAATGTCACTTGATGCATCGACAATGACAACTTGGTATGGATAAAGGAACATGGTCACTTGAGAGCCGTATATGTGGCACTGGGGAATGTTGGGATATGGAATCTAAGGAGTGAATTTTGGTCTCCAGTTCAGTTCACTCTCTCAGAGAGGAATATCTATTGAGCATCAATTAAACACAGACCTGCTCCTTTAATCCTATATAATTCGAATTCACACCAATATAATGAATTGACTTGTTTATTGTTTGGAGGATCGATCATATGTTGCACAATTATGGCACTTACAATCTCCAATGTAACTACTAACTAGATGCTTGACTCTTTCTCCCATACTGATCGCGAGATACTTTTTTGAAGACAACGCTGGACATGAACAAGGTATGATGGTGTTTTTGGCTAGTAAACATCTAAGTGATTATTATAGAGTTTGTGGTATTTGCATGATCAATTATGGTATTGATGATGATGCCCTGAGAAGATTCACATCTGTCATAAAATCGGTATCCATTGTATTGTGTGAAAATAGAGAAAGCATGGTGTATTAAGATTGAAAATACAAGAATGTAAAATCGATGTTTTTAAACTTAAATAGTTTGTTTGTCTGTATGTGACTAAGATGAGTATTATTATAATAGCAACATTGTTATCTTAATGAGGAGAATGGGAATATACTTGTATACACAATTTGGAGACTGATTCTGGAACTGTCAATGCAAATTCCCGTTCACACCACATTAAGTCAGTCCATGAGTTTCTTCATTGAAGCCAATAAAAGTCTCTCTCTCTCTCTCTCTCTGCCTTCAAAGTAATTTTCCTTTATTCTGTTCTTCATTTTGTCATGTACGAAAAACCACACCGCTTGTAGAGAGTTATAGATAGTCAAAGTTTTTTTTTATAATAGTTTCGCTTTATGTATGTTTGTACAATAGTTAAAAAAAAAAGAAAAAAACTTTAGAGAAGCAAAAGGGTTTTAGTGATGGAGCAAAGTAGCGGGAGACTGAATCCCAAACAGCCCCAGGTCTTGGCGACGCCTTCGAGACTGGTCGGAAGCATCATCGAGAAAGGTTTATCGGAGAATAAGCATCCAAACAAGCCGCTTCCCCCCAGATCCACCCTTCTTTCCTTCCCCGTTGCTCGTCATCGTTCTCATGGACTTGTAAGGATTCTTAGGGTTTTCGCAATTTCTTTGTTCATTTTGTTGCCTTCTTCTTTGTATCCTAGTTATTAAGGCGTCCTCGATTTGACCTAATGTCTTGTTTGCTCAATCGAATTATTATTCTTTCTCGTGTTTGATTTTGTAGCATTTGTCTCCTGTGGGGAGCAGAGAACAACCTAAGGATTATGATGTCCATGAGGAAGAAGAAGAAGAAGAACGTCTCATGAATGCAGATTCCATTGCTGCTTTTGCTCAACCGCTTCAAAGAAAGGAGAAGAAATACATGGAGCTCAGTAGGTATAAAGATATGTTCTCTGGGGATGATCCTGCATCTGCTTATGACCCTCATAAATCAAGGAAACTTAAGATCAATGATATGAGGCCCTTGTCTATTCCTTCACCACATCTGACCTCTACTTCAGTTAACACTTTACCGGCTGTAAAAAGCCAATCACTAGCAACACACCAGGGAAATATTGTTTCTGAGAAAGCAATGTTTACTAAAAGTCTGCTAACCGAGGAAAGGATTTCTTTTCACTCTTCTCCTCCCTTATCTGTTTCCTCCTCCAGATTTAATGGACTCGGGACTACACAGGCGTCTTCATCTCTAGAGAGTGAAATTGATAAAGAGAACCATGCACGGTTGCAGACTATGTCACCAGAAGAGATCGCAGAGGCACAGGCTGACTTATTGGATAAGATGGATCCTGCACTACTCAGCATTTTGAAGAAACGAGGTCAGGACAAACTGCAGAAGCAAAAGCATTCACTACCGGTGGGTTCTATTGCCAATGAGGAATCTAACATTTTAAGAACTGAGGGTCATTTTGTCACCCCTGACCTTCACTCACGACAGGGCGAGGCTGTTACTCCATTTGTCTCTCAAGTGATGGCAATACCAAAAGAAACAGGTGAGGTGCAAAAGTCAGCGTTAGCCCAGGGATTCTTGTGGGATACATGGACTGAGAGGGTTGAGGCATCCAGGGACGTGAGATTTTCATTTGATGGCAATGTTGTTGAAGGTGATGCTGACGTCGCAGCTGAGACTGGTGAGTTGAATGATACAGCTGAAGCTTATGATAATCTTTGGGTTCTTACACATTGAATGTATAGGTGAAAACTTGTCTGGCATTGAATCTGCTGCCGAACGTGACTTCTTGAGAACTGAGGGGGACCCTGGGGCTGCAGGGTACACCATCAAAGAAGCTATTGCTCTTGCACGAAGTGTGGTATGATTGCCACAGATTTTAGTTCTGATGATAAACAATGCTTCGATTTTTTCTATCACTGCTCACTGATTTGTATATATTGATATGTCAGATTCCCGGGCAAAGATGCCTTGCTTTGCATCTGCTTGCATCTGTGCTCGACAAAGTTTTGTACAAACTTTGTCAGAGCAGAATTGGCTACACAAGAGAAGGAAAAGATAAATCAACTGATTGGGAAGCCATCTGGGCTTACGCCCTTGGACCAGAACCTGAGCTTGTCTTAGCATTAAGGTATTTTCCTAATGGGTGTAATTGATACTTATTTGTCAAGTTAACACCCTTATATCATACACTGTTCTTTCGTATCAGTATAAGAGGCTTCTTTTCTTCTTTAGGATGGCTCTTGATGACAACCATACCTCTGTTGTTTTAGCATGTGTGAAAGTGATTCAGTGTCTACTGAGCTGTTCTCTTAATGAGAACTTCTTTGATATTTTGGAGGTATAGTTAAGTTTTCTCATTCCAAAGAAGTTATAGTTCTCATAGAATTTCATAGGAAATGTTTGTTTCTATTTCCAGAACATGGGACCACACGGAAAGCACATCTTCACGGCCTCTGTGTTTAGGAGTAAGCCAGAAATTGATCTTGGCTTCCTCAATGGTTGCTACTGGAAGTACAGCGCTAAACCCTCCAATATTGTTCCTTTCCGTGAAGAAATCATGGATGATGGGACAGAAGATACAGACACTATCCAGAAAGATGTTTTTGTAGCCGGACAAGATGTTGCTGCTGGTCTTGTCAGAATGGATATCCTTCCAAGAATATATCACCTGCTGGAGGTGAGATCACTAATCTGTATATTTGTCTGTGTCACAGTGTGTAACTCAGCAAGGAAATTTTTTTCTTGTTGTGTTGCATTACCGGCTGCTTAGTTTTCTGTTTTTTTTTTATGTTCATGATTTCAGACGGAACCAACAGCAGCGCTTGAGAACATCTTAATTTCTGTTACAATTGCGATAGCAAGGCATTCTCCAAAATGCACAACTGCAATCTTGAAGTATCCCAAATTTGTGCAAACAATTGTGAAAAGATTCAAGTTGAACAAAAGAATGGACATTCTTCCTTCTCAGATCAGTTCTGTCCTCCTCTTAAAGGTAATACTGATCCGCTTGTACAAAATAATCTTGGGGTCCCTATATTCATTCTTCTTTTTTGGACAAAATATTATTCATCTTTGATCGTAGTTTGTTAAGCTATCTATCATCCTCAGAGCTATTATAACCTTTGTTTTTTTTCTCTCCTTTAATTTCACCAAGGTGTTGGCCCAGTATGACAAAACTACTTGTATGGAGTTTGTGAAAAACGGGACTTTTGACACGGTCACATGGCATATGTTTCAGTTCACTTCCTCTCTTGACTCATGGGTGAAGCTAGGGAAGCAGAACTGCAAGCTTTCATCTACTTTGATGGTTGAACAGCTCCGATTTTGGAAGGTATGCATCCACAGTGGCTGTTGCATATCTCGCTTCCCAGAACTATTCCCAGCTCTCTGTTTGTGGTTGAGTTGTCCGTCATTCGAAAAGCTCAGGGAGAAAGATCTCATCAGCGAGTTTGCTTCTGTGTCAAAGGAGGCCTACCTGGTACTTGAAGCTTTTGCTGGGACACTTCCTAATTTGTACTCACCAAATATCCCGCAGAACGAATCTGGAGCTTGGGACTGGAGTTATGTTAGCCCGATGATTGATTCAGCACTGAGCTGGATAACGTTGGCCCCTCAATTACTTGATTGGGAGAGAGGAATAGAAAGTGTCTCTGTGTCCACTACTTCTTTGTTGTGGTTGTATTCGGGTGTCATGCGTACAATTTCCAAAATCCTTGAGAAAATCTCTACTAATGGAGAGGAAGAAGCTGTGCCATGGCTGCCGGAGTTTGTTCCAAAGATTGGCCTTGCCATCACCAAGCACAAGCTTCTTAGCTTTTCCGTTGCAGACGTAAGTAGGTGTGGAAAAGAATCTTCCAGGTGTTCCTCTTTTATGGATTTTTTGAGTTTTCTAAGAGAACAATCTCAGGATGAAGAACTAGCGTTAGCTTCTGTGAGTTGTCTTCACGGATTAATGAGGACTATCATGTCCATCCATACTCTGATAGAATCTGCTAGGTCTAAGATGAAAACTCTTCATCACGGAAGCATGTCCATTAGAGATGAATCGGTGCTTGCAAAAGGAATACTGGTAGAGTCTCTGACTAGCCTTGCATCTATGTCGAGCTCTTTTGAAGATTATGTTTCATCAGAATGGCCCATCATGCAATCCATTGAGCTACATAAACGAGGTGGACTAGCTCCTGGGGTGGGACTTGGTTGGGGAGCTAGCGGTGGTGGGTTTTGGTCAACCAAAGTTCTGTTGGCACAAGCTGATGCTGGTATTCTGAGTCTCTTTCTGAACATCTCTCAGATGGACTCGCAGAATGATCAGGGATCAGTATGCATGATGGATAAAATGAACTCCGCTTTAGCTATGTGCTTGATTGCAGGTCCAAGGGATTGTTTACTTGTGGAAAAAGCCTTTGACTACGTCCTTAGACCACATGTTTTGGGACACCTGGCCTGCTGTATCAAGTCTAACAATAAAACCATATCGTTTGAATGGGAATGCAGTGAAGGGGATTATCATCGTATGAGCAGCATGCTCGCTTCTCACTTCAGACATAGATGGTTACGTTTAAAGGGAAAAACGAAAGCCGAGAATGGAGTTAGTGGGGTAGCGAAGGGCTCAATTAGTCTGGAGACTATTCATGAGGACTGTGAAATGCCAAATTGTTCAACTCAGAATCCAAAATCAGACTCCTTGATCATAGAGTGGGCCCACCAGAGAATGCCCCTACCTCAACACTGGTTTCTCAGCGCCATCACAGCAGTCCACAGTGGTCAAACCTCAACAGGGCCACCCAGATCCACAGAGTTGCTTGAAGTTGCAAAAGCTGGAGTTTTCTTTCTTGCAGGACTTGAGTCATCGTCTCGGTTGGGATCGCTTCCGTCTCCAATTGTGAGTGTGCCCTTGGTTTGGAAGTTTCACGCTTTGTCTACCGTGTTGCTTGTTGGAATGGACATCATTGAAGATGAGAAGACTAGGAACTTGTACAATTTTCTGCAAGAGCTCTATGGGCAGTTTCTTGATGAAGCGAGACGAAATCACTGTGGCGTTAAGCTCCTGAGGTTCAAGTCAGACATTCACGAGAACTACTCTACTTTCCTGGAGATGGTTGTGGAGCAGTATGGGGCGGTGTCGTATGGTGATGTACTGTACGGCCGACAGGTCTCGATCTACTTGCATCAAAGTGTGGAACACACTGTTCGGCTTTCGGCATGGAATGTGCTCTCCAATGCCCGTGTTCTTGAGCTTCTGCCTAGTCTAGAGAAATGCTTGGGAGAAGCAGATGGTTACCTAGAACCGGTTGAGGTACTTGCAAAATAAAATAAAAGAAAAAGATGTTGAGTATTGATTGAGTAAGATAAAGTGGTGGATTGATTTGCAGGAAAATGAAGACGTCCTTGAGGCCTACCTGAAGTCATGGAGTAGTGGAGCACTGGACAGAGCTGCAGCGCGAGGATCAGTAGCCTTTACACTTGTTCTGCATCACTTTTCATCTTTAGTATTCTGCAATCAAGGCAAGGATAAAAAAACGGTGCGTAATAAGATTGTCAAGTCTCTTGTCAGAGATTTATCCAGAAAGGGGAATCGTGAGGTAACTTGAAAACCATCGTAATCTCTTGCTCACTTGTGAATATATATATATATATATATATATAAAGAGGAATGAAACAATGTGATTTCAGGGGATGATGCTGGATCTCCTGGGGTATAATAGTATAGGGTTTGGAAACTCCATGAAAAACGAAGCGTCAAGAGCGGAAAGGAGTGAGACAGAGAAAAGACTAGAGGTGTTGAAAGAGGCGTGTGAAGGAAACTCCTCCCTCCTCTCGGAAGTAGAGAAGCTCAAATCTACCGCCTTAGAAAGGTGGTACCGAGAATGAGAGGGAAGAAAGTATGTGTTTGTTTTGAGCTTTCTAAGAAAGAGCCTTGCTTGTATGTTTAATTAAATCCTATTGGGTTTTTCTGTTTGATGGGATTTGATCCAAGTTCTAACAAAATTACCATTATTAACTTGAATGTGACTGATGTCTCTCTGTCTGTATTGTAGGTATTAAAAAAAAAACATAAGGTTAGAAAGCTGCAGATATCAAAATTTGTAAACTTAAATTAAATTATCGCCTCTCGACGATAGATCCGACGCCATGTTATTTAGTGCTTCAGCGACGCCATTGATGTCCAGCTTCTGCTCTCCTCCGAAGAAACCTATGAGACTCTTCAGCACAGTAATTCGATCTTCATCCTCTTCCTCTTTGTCCAACTTCGATCTGAAGACTTATTGGACGAGTCTGATCACGGAAATCAACCAGAAGCTGGACGAGGCCATACCAGTCAAGAACCCGGCGGGGATCTACGAGGCGATGAGATACTCTGTGCTGGCACAAGGAGCCAAGCGTGCTCCTCCTGTGCTGTGTGTGGCGGCCTGTGAGCTCCTCGGTGGTGATCGCAACGCTGCTTTCCCCACCGCATGTGCCCTAGAAATGGTTAGAACTCGATTCTTCTCTTTCCGAGAGCAATAAAATAAAAATTCATATATATTAATAATGCTGAATAATATAATTCACAGGTCCACGCAGCTTCTTTGATACACAACGACCTCCCCTGTATGGACGACGATCCTGTTCGCAGAGGAAAGCCATCAAACCACAAAATCTACGGTGCTGACATGGCCATTCTCGCCGGTGACGCCCTCTTCCCACTCGGGTTCCAGCACATTGTCTCCCACACGCCTCCTGAGCTTGTTCCCCCAGCCACTATTCTCAGGATCATCACTGAGATTGCCCGCACTGTAGGCTCCACTGGTATGGCTGCTGGCCAGTACGTGGACCTTGAAGGTGGCCCCTTTCCTCTTTCCTTTGCTCAGGAGAAGAAATTTGGAGGCATGGGAGAATGCTCTGCTGTCTGTGGAGGCCTTTTGGGCGGTGCCTCTGAGGATGAGCTTGACAGTTTGAGAAGGTATGGGAGAGCCGTTGGGATGCTCTATCAGGTGGTTGATGACATCACAGCTGATCAGAAGGCTTTGGATATGGCACAAGAGCTGAGTGTTGAAGCCAAGAAGGAACTTCAAGTGTTTCGCAAATACGGAGACAGTCTTCTTGTTCCTCTATACACTTTCGTTGACTACGCTGCTCATCGACAATTTCTTCTTCCCTTCTGAATATGGGCCCCTCATTCTCATTTGGGCCTTTCACCTTTCTATTGACCTCTTCTGTACCGTTTACTTAATATTTAATACATATTATTGTTGTATGGTTTTCGCCACCTATTAACCAAAAAATAGTTTATTTTAAACACAAGAAAATGTTTTTTTTTTAGGAAACTGGGTGGCAAATATATCAACATCATCATCATCATCATCATCATCATCTTATGTACGTACGCTCTTTAGCAAGAGAAAGAGTATATAAGTAAATATCTACAGAAGCAAAAAGCATCAAGTTTTGTTAAGAGTAGTGCAAAGGTACATAAACATATTTTCCAATTTGTTCCTGGGGACTTGAAAGCCCAAAAAGGCCCATTAGATGATCTCCAAACCTTTTTTAAACTAAAGGCATTCATTTCATCTGTCTCTCTAATCAAGCTTGACGACATCAGCAGAGGATGGTGGTGGTCGCAATAACAAATGGTTCAGGTTACAGTAATCTCGATAAATAATTGGGTCACCCATGCTTGTATCTGAATCTCAATTGGGTTTTGGTTAATAGGTATAATAGGAGCAAGACGCAATTGGTTTGGAATGAGTAGCTTCAAGTTTTCTAGGGATTCGGTAGTTTACCTTTCACTCTCTTTTTCTCTATGAACATGTATCTTATCAAAACTTATCAATTATTGTAGAGTATTATTAAAAGAGTCAGTTATAAACATGTGGATGTGGGTGGCTATGGCTCCGTATCTGTAGCTTTTGCTCCTCAAAGTTTTTGGACCCAACAACATCCCTTTTGGCTTACTGACATTATCTGGTATTCTATTCTCTCCCACTCAACCTTTTTTTTAGTCTTTATGTTTCATTTTTTTTTTTTAAAGGAGCACGAGATCTCTCTTCTCTTTCATGGCTGAGCAACCAAGTCAGCTGAAATACATAGAATGGCCAAGTTTTACAACCACAGTATTTGCTCTCTCTCTCTCTCTCTTATTTGTTTTCTTTACATACATATGATAAAGAAAATAGTTATTGTTACTTGTATTGGGAACAGCTCAAGACTGCAACACTTAGTCTGTGTCTAGTAGCCGTCTTCATTGTTGCACTATCATCGGTGGACTCTGCTCTTTCTTACATATTGGCTTTGATCTTGAGGAAATCCCCATGAGGAAGCCTTGTTTCTACTCTTTAAGGTTTCAAGTTCAACTTTACCAAAATGAATCTGTTTTTTTTTGTTTAATACTTGGGTCTAATGTGAAGTGCATTTTGGTTTTAAAAAGTAAGAAAAACTAAGGAAGAGATAGTAGAGTGTTGATGAGAGATACTTGTGGGCTTGGTCGGAACAAAGTCAGTTTAACTTTTAACAATTGATCCGTAGAACTAAAACAATTTTCAAGTTACTGCCAACTCCGGCCGTATCACAACCAAATATATCATGTTCAAATGGTCTTTGTTTTCAAATGTTTCAGTTTCTCTTCATCCATATGATAGAGGACCAACAAATATGCCTAGGTAAGAACTAAGAAGAGCTACATGATACGAACACAGGTGTACTTTATACAGGCAGCGGCTTATTAAGCATGGTTCCTCTAAACCAGTTTTGAGGTAGATTCTATCCCATGACCTCAGTCCTGGTTTATTATTGTCACCTACAGATTTACTTCAAGCAAAAAACAAGGCAATGATGTTAAAACAAAAACAACTACAACGAGAGAGAACCTCAGACAAATGTAAAGTGAGTTCATCAAGCAAATGAGAATTACCATGGGAATTTGAGTGATGGAACCTTTCCGAAACTATGGAAAATTGTCACGTTTACAAAACTCCATGTCTGCAATTCACATAAATGTGAAAAAAACATTCAAAAATATGGCAGCACATAACTACCTGCTTACGGTTGTGTACTTGTTGGCTCAAAAACCAAAGAAATTTAGGACTAAGCAGTAATATTGATTCAATTAAATAGAAAGGATTAGAGAACTTGTGTGCAGTTGCATCTCCATGACTGATTTTGACAATTTCTTGGGATCAAATAATAAAGATGACACTTGTATACTCTGCTAAATTAATATCTCAATTCTATTTCTCAAGCCAAATTAAGATCCAATTATTTGCTCACAACATGTTTGTTAGGTTAACTCAAATTGTGCTTGCAAATATTCTCAATATATATTCAGATTTAAAAAAAAAAGAGAGTTATAAACTCACATTTACACAAAAGAAAAGATAATGACTTATTTTGTTGGTTGAGACAGGCACCTCTGTATATTTACACCAAACTATAATAAAGAAGAAGAAGACTTCAGAAGAGTATGTTAATATAAAGTACCATCCATCCAGCCATTGAGAATATGGCGAATATGTGTACCCAAAAGAGTACAGCAGCCGACTCCCTTCCACACCCTCTAAGGTTTGCAACAGCTCCTGAAAGTACTGATGTCGGCATTGTGTGCTGCAATAGTAACACAAATCTGAACATCTTGTCGTTAACAGGAAGGAACCCTAATTTGTCTGCTAATGTCACTATTCCTAGTCCTGCTGGTGGCACCAGCACTAACCGTCCAAATATTATTCCTGCTGTTGTCTTCAAACCAAGTTTTGAACTTCCCGGCCCTGAATATTTATGCAAACAACTAATATATGTATCCTGGCTCAATAAACAAATTCCTTATAAATAGAGACCAACCACCCTACCGTTGATGAGATTCCCCCCAAGTGCCAGCAAGATACACGGTATCATAGCGTCCCTGATAGGAAAAGTTTACTAAGTTATAGGCTTATAGCTGCTTCCCAAAATACGAATTAAAAAGTGTAATTACCCAAGAATCATGCAGCTATCTGTGAAAAAGAAAAGAGGTGAACCATTTGTGAATATCAACTTCTTCGTGAAAGGTATTGCACCAAGTATCATGGCAAGGATCTAAAGTAACCAAAAAAAACTCCCGTTTAGTTACATGGCAAAGGCAATCACAAGGTCTCTTGTTCATCAGATTTTTTTTACATGAAAATAGAACAGACGAGAGATACTTACGGAAGCAACTATTGCAGGCTGGACAATTTGCTTCAGCTTCAACTTCTCATAAAGGAAAACAAAGATCTGTGTAATCTACATCACGGAGCAAAATATACAAAATTCATAAGGACCAGCTTCGTATCAGCTAAACTACTCGTGAATCATAGAATTAATATCATTGCACTCTACCTTGCCTTTCCTTGAGTCCCCTCTTCCTCGAGGTTCGGTGCTCTGAATAGGCAGGTGAACTTGAGAAGGGGAAGTGTCTTTGGGGAGATTTTGAGTCAGCAAAGGGACTTGCTCTGGAGCAGCATCTACGGGAAGGTTTTTCAAAGGAAGATATTCTTCTTCAGCATCAAACCCTTCAGGAGGAGGAGCAAACATCTGGTACACATATGTGTAGAGGATGATGGCACCAACCTGACATAAAAGTATTAATTAAAGTCCCTTGGAGAGAACGATCATGAAACAATATCCAAACATCCATATACACTGATGAGAAATAGTAGATAGAAACTAAACTAAATAGTTCCAGTGCGGCTACATGGAGCTCCTCTTCATCAAAACAGAAGCCAAATAACTTGTCTGATTCTAGTAAGCAGTTAAAGAGAGAGAGAAAAGGGTATACCCATTGACCATAAGAGATATAAGCAGTGCCATCAATGGTACATTTTTCGGAGTCGCCAAAAGGGTTGGAGGTGTCCCTACAGAGAGCCGCTAGTAAAACAAGAGGCACATTGCCAATGTTACCTGAAAGAAAACAAGGTAAATAAGGTGAGACTAGTGTGAGAGCATAGAATAGAAGGGAGGGGAAAAGGGTCAAACCAACTCCGATTTGTATTATTGTAAATTTGAAATAAGGGTAAGGCGGGCGAATAATGGAAGCAACAATAAAACCGATAATAGAGCCAGAGATTGTGCCAAGAACTACGTTGACGGGAATGAACCACCTGATAGAAAGAGAAATAGTTAGAGAGCAATGGTGACTAAGAAAGAAAGAAAGAAAGAAAGAAAGAAACCACTGAAGCATTTTGTGGAGAGTGACGGCTTGTCCGAGCTGCGAAAAGATCAAACAGGGAAGCAAAAGCGAGAAGACCAACTGCAAGAAGAGGAGACATGTTTGAAAATAAAGAAATAGTTTTGGAAAAGAAGAGAAGAAATAGATATACCCCGTTCAAGAGTTTGCGGCCAGAAGGAGGCAATATATTAACGTACTTGGAGGCCATTAGAAGGCCCAAGAAGCACATTGTGAAAACCTTTGCTATTGGCATCACTGCTATTTTTATGGTACCTAGCACTGATTGACCACCTTGAATCTCCATCGAATCGGCCATCACGGATAATATACGGGCTATCATTCTCACTACTCCTAAATTAATTCAAATCATTATCAGATCAATCACACCAAAACAATCAAACTCAAAGGGAGCAATTAAGACCCTAAGGAGTTGAATCTACATAATTTTTGTCAAATGAATTATTACTAAACCCTAATTTTCATCAAAACATGGCGTGGAAGATCAATGGAATGGAGAGAGATTGGTACCTACCTCTTTCTTATTCCCCAAGATCTCTCTAGTTACTGTAGAGAGAGAGAGAGAGATCTATCAGTCGAAATCAATTTTGTGTTGGACGACTTCTAATTTTACCATTTTTATCATATTATTCATTTTTATTTATTTATAACCTAATTTATGTTTTTTTTTTTTGTAAAAAGAGAAGAGGCTTGGGCTTGAAGAATAAATCAAACAAAAAAATGGGGACCAGAAAGAGAATGGGACCCGACCTAACATTATATTTAATTAATGAATGAATGTACTACTGAGAATTTGGCTTTTTCTAGTACCAATAAGTAAATTAGAAGAATCAACAAACTAAACTTAAATTAAGTAAGAAAATGAATAAGTCCACGATTGTTTTCAGAAACTGTCCATAATCTCTATCTTTCCAACAAAATGCATACACTCCACACTCCAGTCATGATATTCTTATATATTAAGAAACCTAAAACAAAGAGGACATCACAGAAACAATTCAAATACTTTATGGTGTGATGTGATGGATTAGTCAAAATGTATAACTCATTAAAATTATTTAATTATTGATATCATATAAAGAACTTTTAAAGCCAGCATTGAAAGTTTGAAACACAAACACGTACATGTTCATTCCTTCTTCGGCCCATTTTGTGATTCTTTATGGGCCCAGACTCACCCAATTATTATTATTATTATTTTTGTCAACCGACTTCAGAAAGATACCATTGACCAAGTCCTCGCTTCCGGCTACTTGAAAATAAACAAACAGTAGATTAAGATCGGACCAATTATACGATAGATTCTTTCTTTTGTAATAGTCAAAGTCAAAAGGAGGGCTATTTTAGTCTTCTTATATACATAAATACACGCAGGTGTGACTCTTATATATATATTGATGATGGATCAATCATATGATTCATATCAGTAGTGTGACGCGTTGAAGAAAGGAAAAGTCTTTCCTGGCAACTTAAGAAATCCTCTGCTTCAACAGGTAAGTAATTTCACTTTTATATAGATCCATGTATCTACAAATACCATCTAATGTTTCCGTTTTAATATTAGTTTACCAAATCCTGCAACTGCAATGGACTTCTTCAGTTCAAGCAAAGGAAAGAAAGATGGTAAAAAATCAGGTAAAAATATATAGTCTTCTCTTCTCAATTCTTGTCTTGTTAAAGGATCCTTTCATCCATCAACGTTGACCCTTCAGGATTATTTGGCAAGAAATCTGTGAGCAAGAGCAATCCGGCGAGCCCTCCTCATCAAGCCACCGGTAGATCCCCTCCACCCTCATATCTCTCCAACAAAAGAGCTGAAACTGAGTATGATTTCCCAATTTCTGATGAACAAAGACCATACTGGAGACAGCAGCCAGCCTCTGAACGCGTCCCCAACTCCCACTCAAGGCCTCCCGTCTACGGATACGGCACCGTACAACTCTTTATCTATTTCCTTTGCCATTTGACCAAACATGAGTTTATCTTGTTTCTAATTTGCAGCCCGAGCGTCGTAGAGAAAGAGTTGAGGCGATGAGTTATGAGCCAGAGATCAACGCTCCTTCAGGCCCCTATCATCCAGCTGGAAACCGCACGGTTCTTTTCTTTTTTTTTTTTCTTTCTTTCTAATTGTCTTTTTACAGTTTCCTGATGTTGGCTTCTTGTGTTGTGTTGTGTTGTCTCTATAATTGCAGCCTGAACGTCGTAGGAAATCATCAGAGTATAGTCGAGAACATCAGGATCGAATGTATGAAGCAGATACCCGAAGCAATGCCAGCCCGTTTCATCCATTCAGAAGCCCTTCTCCTTCTCCTTACCGAACTGTACTCAAAAACTACTGTTCTCATGACTCTAATCTTTTATTCAAACCTAGCCATCAATCACTAAACGCTTAATATGGATTGTTTGATTTCAGCCTGATCCCCGCAGAGACCACTACGACGAGACAATGTATGAGCCTGAGACCTACACCGTGATGCAGAAAAGTGCTCCAGCAAGCCCATTTCATCCAGCTGGAAGCCGCTCTCCACCACCATACAGAACGGTAAGTCTTGTGTGTGATTCTTGAGTACACAATGAGCGAGCCAGACAGATGGTATAAACTCTTTCCTCTAATATGCAGCCTGACCGTCGTAATAACCATGGTAAAGAGCAATTTGAAGACATGTACGACGGAGATGGTGATGTTACACCGCGAAACAGCTCTCCACCGAGCCCGTTTCATCAAGCAGCATACAGAACGGTACTGTTATAACACAAGTCTAGCTCACTTACTTGGCAACTGTGTTTGACAATAGAAATCAATGTTTTAACTGTGCAGCCTGATCGTCGTAGTAATCATGGAAAAGAGCAAATGTATGAGGCAGATGGTGATGTAACACCGAAAAACGACTCTCCACCGAGCCCATTTCATCGAGCTGCAACCCGGTCACCACCACCAGAAACACACAGAAGGGTACAAAAGAAATTCAAGTCTTGCTCACTGTTTCTTTTATAAAAAAAAAATCAAATTCGTAATATTGGTGAAGCAGGAACATAGTAGAAAACCGGAGAGTGATGAGGAGTATGAGAGAATGTATGAGGGTGAGATAATAAGTGGGAGGCGAATTCATGATTATGCATCTAGTGAAGACGATAATCACTCAACCTACCTCTATCCTGAAACCCAAAACACCACTGTCTGAATTCTTCTTCTTCTTCTTCTTCCAAAATTTCTCTTTGTCTTTTGCAATAATTTTTATTTTTATTTTTTTTTAACAGCCGGTTCATCACAACTACCAGNGGAGCTGCCGGACGAGTCTCAGAGCTTCACAATGCAGGAGATTGCCAAAATGCGAGGATTTGAGGAAGATAGTCAGTCAATGATCTCTGAGGCTCTAGTAACTGTCGGTAATTATAGAGTGAGGTCGAGTGTGTCCGAAACCCTAAAGGCAATCATCGACAAGCACGGAGACATAGCCGCCTCCTCCAAGATCCAAGCTATCGCAACGAGGTCGTATTACCTGGAATCACTTGCGGCTGTGGTGATGGAACTGAAATCGACGATGCTAAGGGATCTGACGAAAAATCGAGTGGCGGAGATTGCGGCAGTGGTGAAAGACATGGAGTCCGTGAAAATCGATGTGTCGTGGCTGAAGAAAGAGGTGACAGAGCTGGCGGAGGCAGTGGAGTACTTGGGGAAGTACGAAGCGGCGAAGATGGAGAGAGATGTGTGCGAGAGAAATCTGAAAGTGGTGAAGGGAGAGATGGAGGAGATGACGGCGGAGCTGGGGAAACGAGAAAAGGAAATCAAAGAAAGCAGAGAGAAGGTAACGGCAGTGGCGGGAAAGCTAGGGCAGCTAGAGATGAAAGGATCCAAGTTAAACAAGAGTCTCGACCTCTTCCACTCCAAGGTCCACAAATTCCAAGGAGATACTTCACTTCTTACTCATCTCATTTAAACTCATTGTCTCTTCAATTTGTGTTGTTTGCAACTCCCATATTTTCTATTTCTCTATTATGAAGTGTGTAAATCTATCTTTATTATTCTACTTCTTCACTGTAAAACAAACATCCATATCCTCCATGATGATGCTCTTCTGTGTCTCGTTTTGGTCTTCATGAAGTGGCTGCTTTGACCTTTATATTTTTTTCTTGATCGAAAAGGTTAGATACCAACTGCAATTACCTTACCTCCAAGGAAACAACACAGCAATAACCTATGAACATCTTCACATCCTTATGGCTGGTCTTCCCTGATAGAAATCTTGGATTTGCTATGTACAAGGACAAACATGTAAATGTGCAGCTAGTGAATAGCCAGCAGTGACAGGAAAACCAAGTTGAAGACTATTTTAACTTTCATTTAAGTCCATAAATGAAGAATGTTAGGAGAAAGAAGTAGAGAATAAACACACCTGTATATTTAGATTCTTTAAGGCCAGATTAAGGTTATACAAATCCCGGGTATGTAGAGGAAGATTCACCACAACGGCTCCAAAGTTAGACAGTGAAATGGGAAGAAGAAGAAGAAGAAGAAGAAGAAAAGAGAGGTAATAATAGTGTCAACTTTGATCAACTATATAATAGGTTGAAACTCAAAATGTCAAGATCTTAGAGGAACCTTAAACACAAAGAATGGGATGGTTGAATGATATAAGAGCACACCATCCATGGACAAGAACAAAAATGGAAAACCACATTTATCCAAACAAGATGAGCAGAGAAGAATTAAATGTTGGTATAATTCTAACCTGAAGCAGTAGAAAAGCGAGACTTGATTTTTACAATATATATATATATATATATATATAGGGTGGTTGTCCAGGACACGAGATAGAGAGCCAAAAACATACTTTATCAGAACCTAACAATGCAAATGCGTGACCGCTAAGAAGAGAGCAAGAGGTTTGTTTCAAATCAGATTACGTACGTTTCGTTTTGTTTTGTTTTGTTTTTCTCAATTGAATATTTGCCAGGGTGGCCGACATACTAACATCTCAGTAATATGTACAGAATGTAAAAACAGTGGGCCTCAGGCCCATTTCTTTAATAAAAAACCAAAAATACTGTTCAAGGTCGGTCGGTGTGACTTTACGAGTCATCTCAAAACAATCACCAGTTGTATTTTTTTTAAATTAAAAGAGCAAAATATCTAACGCACGACTCTTGTCCCCAGACCAGTCCTCACTTCTCTCATGCACCCACCATTACATTTTTAGACAAAACATCAACATACTGTAATATTAAAATATACCAGAACATTTGTATACAAAACGTACTGTAATTTTTTTATTATGTTCAATAAATGTTCTAAGGTAAGCCAAGGAATTAAAATTTGAAAACGAGAAGATTCGAGGAAACAAAGTGCTGGGGGGCCCGGGGAGAAAGGTGACCGACCACCCATCATTCACTTAATTGGAATTGAGATAATTATTAAAATAATGTCTTTATAGTCTCCATACCAATTCATCGTAATCTACACCTTTCTCTCTTACTTACAGATTTCACTTGGTATTTCTCTCTCTCTCTCTCCTTCTCTTGGTTGGGTTCATCAGTTTTTTCTATATTTGGAAATGGGTGTTCTTGATCATGTTTCTGAAATGTTTGACTGCTCTCATGGACACAAGATTAAAAAGCGCAAACAGTTGCAGGTATTTTTTTATTTTCTTTCGTTGAAAAGTGATCACTCTAGTAAAAACCCCAGGTTCGATTTAAGTTTTTTTCCCTTCGTTATTTAATTTGTTAGTAACACTGTTTAAGGGAATACTCTTGAATATTAGATTTACACCGGGATTAGTACTCTACGCTGTCGAAATTATAAATAAAATTAATGAAATAAAAAAAATCACGTGAATGAATGATGATAATAACTTGTTTTGCTTTAGATATTTTCAAAGTAATAAATTAATTTTGTCGTTTTGTTTATAAGAATAGACGGTTGAGATTAAAGTGAAGATGGACTGCGAAGGATGTGAACGGAAAGTGCGGCGGTCGGTGGAAGGCATGAAGGGTGTGTCCTCTGTTTCGTTGGAGCCCAAAGCCCATAAAGTCACTGTGGTCGGCTACGTCGATCCAAACAAGGTAGTAGCTCGTATGGCTCACAGGACCGGGAAGAAGGTCGAGCTCTGGCCTTATGTTCCGTATGACGTTGTGGCTCACCCGTACGCAGCTGGAGTCTACGACAAGAAGGCACCCTCCGGTTATGTCCGTAGAGCCGATGACCCTGGAGTGTCTCAGCTGGCTCGTGCTAGCTCCACCGAGGTCCGCTATACTACTGCCTTTAGCGATGAGAACCCTGCGGCTTGTGTGGTCATGTGAAAAAATTGATATGTTTGTAATACCCATGTGGGTAGGTTAGGCTTCTTGTTTTGGTTTTAATAGGCTTTTATATATATATGGCTTTGTTGTAATATTTGTATTTTCTTCAGAAGACTGATGTTAGGATTTAAGAATCCATATCGAAAATTGATTTTAATATATGGTTGGCAATTGTCAGGGCTTCAAATGCGGATCAATTTGTATTTAGTCCTTAAGAAAACCACTAAACAAAAATAGTTGAGACAATGATTCCGAGCTTCCCTCGTTGACCTTAGAAATCCTCAAAATAGGGGAACATTATTAATACAAGTTTCGTGTCTGAAAGTATTGAGCAATCTAAGTAAAATTAGAATGAAGTCAAGAGCAAGGTACTTGATAGCAATTCTACTTGTAGTGTCGGTAAGTTTGAAGGCATGCCATGGCAGGGGAAAAGATGAAGATGATGATGATAATAATGAGCAAAAGAAGAAGAAGAAAGGAGTAACATATGACGGAACTTCATTGATCATAAATGGAAAGAGAGGACTTCTTTTCTCTGGTTCTATTCATTACCCTCGAAGTACACCTGAAGTAAGTAAGCATATTAACTCTGTGTTTTGTATATTAGAAGCATTTTATGGATCTAAAATTTGTTTCAGATGTGGCCCAGTATCATTGAAAAAGCTAAACGTGGGGGTCTTAACACCATCCAAACTTATGTTTTCTGGAACGTCCATGAGCCTCAACAAGGAAAGGTATCACTATCACTATCAATCAACCTTCTTCTTTTCTTGTTTTTTCCATCATTTACTTACCTAATTAAATGGTTGGTATCAGTATGATTTCAGTGGGAGATTAGACTTGGTGAAATTCATCAAACTAATCCACGAGAAAGGTCTTTATGTGACTCTAAGACTCGGACCCTTTATCCAAGCCGAATGGAACCACGGGTACAAAACCAGATTTATGTTATCTAAAATGAAATCTTTTAAAGAAATGTTAAATAAATATCATATTTCAGAGGGATACCCTACTGGCTACGCGAGGTCCCAGAAGTTTACTTCCGCACTGATAATGAACCTTTCAAGGTATATATATATATCTATACTACTAGTAATAGTTATTCTTTATGTTTCTCAAAATCTGATTGAACCTGATAAAAATTTAAGGAACACACAGAGAGATATGTGAGGAAAATACTTGGTATGATGAAAGAAGAGAAGCTATTTGCTTCACAAGGAGGTCCCATCATCTTAGGACAGGTATATATTTTTAATACATTCATCCATTGGAATCTCTATCTAAGCATAGACATAAATAAATGGGCAGATAGAGAATGAGTACAACGCGGTTAAGCTAGCTTACAAGGAAAACGGAGAGAGATATATAAGATGGGCTGGCAATTTAGTAGAGTCAATGAAATTAGGAATCCCTTGGGTTATGTGCAAACAAGACGATGCTCCAGGCAGTGTCATTAATGCTTGTAATGGAAGGCATTGCGGAGATACTTTCAACGGACCTAACAAAAACGATAAGCCTTCCTTATGGACTGAGAACTGGACTACTCGGTACGCTCTACACCATTCATCTATTCATCACTAGAATATTGATTTTTATTCTTCTTAGGTTTCGAGTTTTCGGGGATCCTCCAACACATAGAACAGTGGAAGATATCGCATTCTCTGTCGCTAGATTCTTCTCTAAGAACGGATCCCATGTCAACTATTACATGGTACTTTAATGTCATTTTCGTATCTATCTATCTATATATAGATTGAGCTCTGTTTGTGTGCAGTACCATGGTGGAACAAACTTCGGACGGACCTCTGCCCATTTTGTTACCACTCGTTACTACGACGATGCGCCACTTGACGAATTTGGTAAATCAAAATCCCTGTATGGATAATGATAGTCACATACTAACAAGTTTTATATAGGAATGGAGAAAGGACCAAAATACGGTCACCTGAAACATGTGCACAGAGCACTTAGATTGTGCAAAAAAGCACTTTTCTGGGGTCACACTCGCAACCAGAAACTTGGTCCAGATACTGAGGTTGTTTAACCAAATAAATCTTTTATTAGATTATGGATAATCGGAGCTTAACGGTCCAGTTTTGGGTTTGCAGGTTAAGTACTACGAACAGCCAGGGACAAAAGTTTGTGCGGCTTTCATATCGAACAATAACACCAGAGAATCTAATAGGGTAAAACTCAACGGTCAAGATTACGTGTTGCCGTCTCGTTCTATTAGCATCTTACCTGATTGTAAAACCGTAGTCTACAATACTGCACAAGTAAGTCGAAATAACCGGTTATATTTGGTTTAGATAAAAACATGATTGAACATGAACATCGGTAAATGTAGATTGTGGCGCAACACAGTTGGAGAAATTTTGTCAAGTCAGAAAAGACGAGCAAAGGTCTCAAGTTTGAGATGTTTAGTGAAAATATACCTTCGAAACTAAAGGGTGATTCCTTGATACCGATGGAGCTTTATTTCTTAACAAAGGATAAATCAGATTATGCTTGGTATACCACTAGGTAAACTTCCTTCACAAGTCACAACCAACATTTCTTTTTACGTTTTTCATTTACTTGATTGATTCCATGCATATAGCATAAAGATTGAAGAAGATGACTTACCTGACCATAAAGGTTCTAAGACAAAACTGAAAATAGCTAGTCTTGGTCATGCAATTATCGTTTACGTTAATGGAGAATACGCAGGTATTATTATTATTATTACCTAAACACTAATTAATTTATAGGAATTGAGTGTTTCTGTTTGTTTGTAGGGAATGCGCATGGAAGCCATGAAATGAAGAGTTTCGTGTTTTCAAAATCGATTAACCTGAAAATCGGAGAAAACCACATTTCATTCTTGGGTGTACTAACCGGACTCCCAGTGAGTTATAAAAATGAAATCAATTATATGTCACACAAAACAAAAATATAAGTTTTAGTTATAATATTTCAGGACAGTGGATCATATATGGAGCACAGATATGCAGGTCCACGTAGTGTTTCACTCATCGGTTTGAAGTCGGGAACTAGAGATTTGACGGAGAACACTGAATGGGGACATTTGGTATATACATATATATATATGTATGAAGTAATAATAGAGACAGTTTTATTAATGTGATATAATGAAGTTAAATGCAGGCTGGTTTAGAAGGAGAGAAAAAAGAGGTTTACACAAAAGAAGGATCTAAGAAGGTGAATTGGGAGAAAGATGGTGAACGTAAGCCTCTTACGTGGTATAAGGTAGTAATTAATCAAGATGACTTTATATATATATATATATATAAATGTGTCTTCTTAAAAAAAAATGAAATTGCAGACATACTTTGAGACACCAGAGGGAGAGAAAACACAGGTAGCAATTAGAATGAAAGGAATGGGAAAGGGACTGATTTGGGTGAACGGGAATGGAGTAGGCAGATACTGGATGTCTTTCCTTTCTCCACTTGGAAAGCCTACTCAATCTGAGTATGTTTTTTTAACTTCTACTTCTCTTACCATTTCAGACTAATATCTATATATACTTTCCTGGACAGGTACCATATACCCAGATCTTTTATGACCGAGAAGAAAAAGAACCTGTTGGTCATTCTTGAGGAAGAACCAGGTGTCAAGTTAGAGTCTATTGATTTTGTCTTGGTCAATAGAGACACCATATGTACTTTTATCGGTGAGGATTATCCCGTATCTGTTAAATCTTGGAAGAGACAAGGGCCAAAGATAGTTTCAAGAAGCAAAGACATGAGGCTCAAGGCGGTGATCAAGTGTCCACCTGAGAAACAGATGGTGGCGGTTGAGTTTGCAAGCTTCGGAGATCCTACAGGAACTTGTGGGAACTTCACAATTGGGAAGTGCTCTGCATCTAAGTCAAAGGAGGTGGTGGAGAAGGTAAACATGTGATGATGATTCAAGGTCTCAGGCCTTACGATGTTGGTTGACTTATTAAGGGTTTTGTGTTTATTTGTTGAACAGATATGTCTGGGGAAGAATCATTGTTCAATAGTAGTAGACAGAGACACATTTGAAGACAAAGGCTGTCCGAAAATAGTGAAGACATTGGCAGTGCAAGTCAAGTGTGAGAAGAAGGAAGGTATGGAAGATGAGAAGAAAGACGATCAAGAAGAAGAAGAAGAAGATGATGAAGATGAAGAAAAAGAAGAAGAAGAAGATGAGGATGAAGACGATGATGAAAAGAACAAAGATGTTAAGGACACGGAGAAGTAAAGGCAACATATGTAGACAAGACTTGTCATTGCTATGAGTTTTGATCTATCTTTTTTTTTTATTGGAAATAATTGTTTACTTGATTTATAGCTTGTGGTGAGGATGCTGTAACTTAATCAGCCCTTTTCCATACTAGTCTCGTCAAGAATTATGAACATTTCTTTGATTTCTTTGGTCTTCGACAGCTCTTTCAATATATTTTGTGATTCACATGCTTTTGACTAATTTTTATTTGCAAGAGACTTGGAAACTCAAATGAGTTCAAAGATCGTAACTGTCAGATGAACTATGGCTTAGCTGCTATGACAACAGGAGAGAATCAGAGCGTTGATGTCAAAATCCCCCAATATTGTTGTTATATTTCTCTTGGCTGCAAGATTAAGGATGCTCTTACGAAGCAGGCCTAGTGAGTGACTAGTGGCAAATAGTGGAAGTCCTATTAAAGCGTAACAATTTAGCATCCTAGTTGTTTTAATTTAGTAAATTTTAGCTTAATCATGTAATTTAGTAATTGTTCCAGTCTTATATAACGAAGCTAAACTTATATAACTCATCGTAAGCATTCAAAGCGGCGTCCATATTCTAGTTTTGCAGATACAGAATGAAACTTGAGAGTTTCGACCGACCAAATGAAGTGATCAATCTTTTAAATTGCAGAAAAGATTGAAAAGAAAATTCAATTCTAAGGAAGAAAAGCCAATCATCTTTACTTTATCAACACAATAATGGCCTTCTGCAGAGCCTGCAAAGACTAAAATTGCACTAAGAAAGCTTCAGACAAGAGATTTCTCTCTCTAATACATAACATATTATTAAGTCGCATTACAAGTTCTCCGGGAGAAGAAATGAGGTTCACCTTGGCTTTTCCGGCATCTTCGGCTTTTGTCAAATGACAAAAAAGAAAGCAGAGAATCAAAATCAGTCTTCCGATATTATAATGTACAGAGAGGGGACGATCATCTGCTGCTTATGAGAGGTCGAACGATCCCTGCCCTTCGTTTATTGCGTAGAGCAGTTTCTTGTACATGATTTCCTGTTTGTTTCAACACCACATATCTCAGGCTCACTAACATCAACCATAGTAACATGAGGGGGACTATGTTGAACATATAGATAAACATTACTCACCTTTGTGGAATAAGGAGGGAGCTTAAGGTAGTTGGCGCAAGTCATGACACTCGGCAAATCATCATCTGCTGTCTCCAAAGCCCCTGTTCCATTGGCTGCTGCACTTGAGCTCGATGAGTGCTGTATCACACAAAAACACCCATCCAAAACTAATAAATACCAACTTCACAAATACCAAATGATAAACTTGATGGCTACAACATATAACATTCCTTTCGAACCAGTAAACTTTTTTTACCTTCCTCACAATCGTCAGCTTAGGGTTCAGAACAGCTAGGCCACCAGGAGGAAGCCTAGGAGCTCCAGTCACAAATTGGCAGAAAGCCCTCTGCTGATCTGCTGTAAGTTCTCCCATGATCTCCAGTAACTACAGGGGAACATGGTTGAATATCAGAATCAGAAAAAAAAATATCAACAGTTCACCAGTAAAAGCTAACCGTAAAGAGAAATGGTATCTAACAACTCAATGGACAGATTAAAGTAACATACATTAATGATTGCCGGACTTTTGGCAGTATAACCGTGATCAAATTTGATATGTTCAACAAGAGTCTCCGCCTGCAAGACAATGTGGATTAAGAAACGAAATTATATCTAATGGATTCTAGTCTCCTATTTATGAGAAATTGAAAAGTTAAACATTCACCTCCCACAACTCTCTACGACCACACAGCAAGTAGTCAAGCTCAGAAGGGGTGAATATTTGTAGAGAGGTTATGTCAAACACCTGAAAATTATGTACAGAAACACAAAGGTTTTGTATGGATACAAATGCAGGCAAGAGTTTGAGATAAAAGACAAAAGGTCTTTAAGCAACCGAACTACTTTTTCCCATATTATATTTAGAAGCCAAAGAAAGGCAAAGAAAGAGACAAAGCAGAAATTCTACGAGACTGCTAACCTGGTTGAATCCAGATCTGAAGGCTTCAATCTGCCGGGTTACTCCCCTCTTAATAGTTGCATCAACAACAAGGGATATATACTCTTCAAGACTATTAATATCAACCTGCAACAAAATAGCACGTTGTCAGCAATCATGGACACGAAGTAAAAGAATAACAAGACGTGGGGCGTAAGCCAAGACAGTACAATTTCATCTCCAGGTCTCAGAATGTATTCAGGATAACCAGGAAGCGTGAAGTCCAAGCAGAGGTCTTCTATACGAGATCCACGTAAACATAAATCAGAAACCACACTGCTGTGATCACCACCTACTGCCTCCAGATAGTGCTTACGGGCAACAAGAACATGCAGCTCTTGCAAAGTCTTGCCAAGTTCAGCATCAAATAATATAATATCATGCAAATCAAGCTCCTGCTTAAATGAGAAAAAAGAAAAGAGGACGTTTGTCTTAGCGAGGGCTAACAAAAATGAAAACGTAGATCACTATTTTACTCTTAACCAAACAAAACACTTAATAGTTATAAAAAACTCACTTGACCAAGAATAAGCTTATAGAACGCTGTACTTAATGGGACGTCCAACAACCGTCCATCTTGAAGTGCTTTGGCCATCACACGCCCTAAAAGGCGGAAATATTCAATGACTTTATGAAACTGACCACCTTCAGCTGCATCAACTGCCGAGGGCCATGGTCGAGGAAACAACCCAAGTGGTGCCTGAACTATATCTCTGTCCCTCGCTGCTGATGACTTCCCGTCTTCAGTCTCATCTCTATCAATTTGCACAGATACCTTGTCACCAGAATTTGATCTCCACATCCCAAGAGCAACCTTTTGCAGATCATGGCTTAGGAGTGTGTAAAATTCAAGTGTAGGGCCTAGACCAGTACCAACTTCACCAAAATATTCTACCTCAAGCACAGCTTTTTGGCTAGAATACATCTCCATCACTTTTGCAGCAGAATCTAATATTCTATTTCGGGATACACGGACTTTCTGGCGCTGCAATCTCCCTATTCTCATCTCTCGATCATTTGTAGACCCACTGCCATCAGCACCTTGCTGTTGCTGCAAGCGATTCAATGCACGAGACAACCCAAAAGCAGTTGAGTAGAAATACTGTCTCCGGGTTTGAAACGGAAACAAAAATGGGCAAGCTCTAGTCAACTGGTAGCACCAAGAGGGAAGACTTCCACTGCACAAAGCAAGAGCATCCTGGATTTGTCGAGCTAATTTGGGTGTGAGTTTGCTATTGATGAATTCTTCTTGAGGAACCTTAGAAGCAGTTGTACTCAGATCATCTAGATTTGTAATTCTACCCTCTGCGAAATGATCAGAGACAATTTGGGCTCTTAAACGAGGGCAAAGTTGATTTAGACCCTCTAATACACGCAACAGCGCCAGAACATTATATGTAGAATTTGACTTCTCAAGGTCGCATGGAAGCTCCCCTTGTAAGATACTATCCAAAAGCGGTGCCCTATTCGACTGAGATTCTATGCTGGAACTAATGGTAGGAGATTTAGCAGATTTTGACGGTGTGGTAGAACTAGCTCCACCAACAGACGACCTATTCGCTTGGCTGTCTGGCTTCTGGTACAAGATGGTGTAAATGTCACTGAATCTGCTTCCATCACTTGAAATGAAATCACTGCCACCAAACCTGTCATCATCATCTTCATCTAGCATAAGTTGTCGCTGCACAGCCTGGTATATCGACAAATGCCTACTAAGTTGCTTTCCTCCTGCAGTGAATATTAACTTAGAAGGCTCATCAGAACTTCGATATAGGGTACGCCCATGCAGGTCTCTACTTTCTCTGATACCTCTACCACTGGCAGCTCCAAGCCCAGCCATCGCCGCAGCAGCAAAGGAGAGAGCACCCCTAGAACCATAAGAATTCCCAATGCCAGCATCAATAGAATCAGATCCCCTTGCTGCTGTTGCTGCTCCACTAGTGCCTCCAGAAGCTAGATTCATCTGTCGGCCACCAGTTGCCAGACCGGTACCGTCATCATCTACTGAATCCCCCAATTTCACATCATGCACTTTATCAGGCGTGCACATGGGAATACTGTCATCCAAAACCTGCAAGTGAATGTATATATGATTGTGAAGATATTATAAAAAAATCAAGACCAAATGTGAGCTATACAATATTCAGATAACTATGAGAAATAATAATGGTATAGGGCTTGTAATTCCCTTCAGTCAATTCTAAAAGTAAAGGTTCTAAATGAGTTCGCCTTAACAACAAAAAAGTGAGAAACTTAACATGGTAAAATTTCCCAAAATAACAAAGCTGGCAATCATTATTGCCAAACGCAACATCTTTCACAATGATAGTAAGACAACCTCAGAAACGAAGGTTCAGTGTAGTATGTACATACAGGAAAAAAACAAAGGAGGACTTACATCTTCATTATCATCATCTTCATCATCAGAAATGTCATCCTCTTCAATCACCAAGGCATCATCAATGTCGACAGGAGTTATATCCAGTTCCTCATCCTGCAAGGCATACAAGCAGATACTCATGAATAAGCAGATCAAGCAACAACATCATGATGCATTAACATGTAATCAAAAACTTTTTACTGCATGCCTCTGAGCTAGAGTCTCCGTTAGCTGGTTTCACTTGTGTATCTTTTTCAAGGACGGCTCTCCTTTGAGAACTGCTCCTTGTTTGAGGCCCCTTATCCGCCTGAACCGGCTTCATAACGCCTTTACCTTTTCCTTTTGATGAGCTGGTACCTTTCTCATGCACAGGTTCTTTCTTTGAAGAATCACCTATGTTAATTGCTGATCTAGATCTAGAAGAATTACGACGAGTGGTGGAAGCTGGAGCTGACGAAGATGGTGATGAAACACCCGCACCGCTTAGCAAGGTGCCTGGCTCTGTATTTCCAGCAGGCGCTGCTGGCTTCAGACCAGATTCACTGCGCTGAACTCGGGGCCAAAGAAATTCTTCCACAGCTGCTAAGCTTGCCAATGGATCTATAAGTACAATATTGGAGGAGTAATCACGTAGTGACTTTTCTCCCGGTGCGCGGCATAATCGCAACTTTAATGGATGTGCCAAAGCACTCAATCCAGAGGACAGACGAGCACTTCCACTTAGTGACCTTGAGGGATGGCTAAGGACAACGGGAAAGCGTTCCAGTGATGATAAAGCATTTTGAAGTTTCTGAATCAGAACTGTCATAGGAGGGACCTTTCCCTCATTACCATCAGAAGGAAGTGCAATTTCTAGAAAAGCTTTGAACCTTTTGAGCCCCTCCTGGCGAAGTTTGGGCAAATTAAGTTCGGAGATCTTATCTTTAGAAAAGCATCCACAAGAAAAATAGTTAAGCAATGCTGCAACTACACCACTGCCAATAAACTCAAAAGTTGAGACACCATCCCCTTTGCTTAGCTCGCCAAGTATCTCAGAAATGATACCAATCAAATATTCTTCCCTGCTAGCAGAAAAATCACCAAGGCATGCCACAGAGGCTTTAGATTTTCCCTTCCCTTTCATTTTACGATCATCTACACCAGCAATGAGCTTTGCGCAAAGATTCTTCAGATGTAAGAGATCATCAGTAACTCCAACATTAAGATCCCCACCATCAGACGGGAAATACTTTTCTTTGAATGCTTTAGCACATGAACTAACTGATTCCCTAAGCATGAAGTTAGATGTAGGAGTATCCAGGGAACTATGGTTTGCACCTATGCTAACGGACGCAGAACTCTTAGGCTCTTCCAACTGGTTTCCATCAGAATTGGCATTACTAATACGCCGTCTATAACGCCTAGATCGTGCAGATCCAGGCACACTGTCATTTTCCTTATCAGTAGGTGCATGAGAAGGTTTGCCAACCAAGACAAGTTGATCTACAGCATGAACCACACCTTCCCTCAGAAACACTTTCGAGAATGTTTCAGGGAGCTTTTCCATCAAAATTTCTGCAACTTGTAGAGCAGGAACCAAGACCTGTGGATCTTTCCATGCCAAGACACCAGCCAAGAAGCTACATAGGACAAACTGTAAGAAGTTGCACACTGTGTCAAGTCAAATATATGATTTATATCATAAACAACATACCTCGATATATTGGTATCACCAATAAGAGACTGAATCATTTCTGAAGTGCTGAAATACATCAACTTTCCAATAACTGAGAGGCATTTATGCCGAATAGTACCATTGACACTAGCACCATAAATCTGTTGCAAAAAAAAGCAAGAGTAGTTACAATGCAGCAGGTAATATGAAAATTATTTTGTAGCAAATACAAAGAAAATTTACCTGCACTAAAACTGGAAGAAGATCCAATCCAAACTGCTGCAGAAGCTCCGGTTGATCACCAAGTAATTTTTCTCTGGGTGAAACTTTTTGAGCATCTTCTTGTTTTCCTGAAGTACTTGGAGAAGATTTCTTTTGGCATGAACCTCTCACAAAAGTGTTTGTGCTAGTAGGAAGAGTAATGACTCCTTCCGGCAATGGAGGGAGGAGCTCATTTGCTAGGTTGACAATCTCAAAAATCTAAGATATAAGGAAAAGTTATAATTCAAAGTTATTCAAAGTTATAATCTCGTATGATCATAGTTCAAGAATAAATTGAAGAATTAGTGAACCATGAGCTAAGAAACAGAGAAACCACACAAACACACATTAAGACCTGTATATATATTATGATCTATCAACTATCAGTGACAAAGAAAAATGAGTTAAGTAAAGCCGAAATAGAGAATTTCTCTTAAACCCAAGTGATTGATTTGTAGATGTTTTGCCCCACCCATCTAACCGTTCATATAAGTTTAGTATTATTTTAATAAGACATTGAACAGAAACGTCATCAACAACATAACATCAGTACCTGGTCTGCAGGCCTGCTCAGTGCTGGGGATACAGACGAATTAGCAGGGACACCGGAACCCAACAGAATATCCTTAAGAATGCTACTAATACCAAGAAGAAGCAATGTCCTGAATCCAAGAGGTGACCCGCTGGCACAGGTGGAAAGTAATCGGATCAACCCCTGTGCACAATATGGTGGAAATGTCATCTTAAGAATAATTGAATAAAGATAGATAGAAGACACAAAAGCATTTACTCATACCGTGTATGTTGACGCACTAAGAGATGTTTGCCCACCTCCAGAATTGCTCGTGGAAATAAGAGACGAGGCTTGAGTCACCAGGCCATGGTTGCATAATTCATCTAATTTCTCAGGATACGATGCAAATGCTTCAGCAATCCGAGTCAGGCATATAGAAGCATATTCTAAAACCTGTCATCATGTGAACAAATTATGGGGAAAAATCTTGGGCAAGAGCGGAACTAGGTACTTAGGTAGTAACATATTATAACAAAAGAAAGTATTTTACCTTTGAATCATGGTACTGAAGTAGGTTTGTCAATAATGGTACAGCTTCCATAACATAATCAGAAGCATTAGAAGGTAGTTTCTTGCACATATTTGCAGCAGTGGATAGTGCTACACGCTACAAGAAGCCAGGCAATGTATGTATTAGACACGTGTATGGAAAAGCATAAAAGAGAAAGTTGCAGATTTACCCACCTGAACTCCGGTGGAGAAAAAATCCAGATATGAGAGCACAGCCATAAGAGCACCAGCACGCAAACAAGCAGTTGGATGCTCCTGAGATATCTTTTTGAGAGCTTGCAGAGACTGTTGAAGGACAGATTTAGAATACGGATAAAATTTCAAGTTTGAACCATAAGAAAATTAAAACATTGGATATGTGTAACAAGTGGGTGTGTTCAAATAAAAAGTACTATTCAATTTGAGCAAAAGCAGCTAAACTGTCTAGGATTGACCACAAGATAAGGTATTTCAGATGAAAAATAAATTTTACTATGATAGACAACCTGCTCGGCCAAGTCCATGTACTCGATGGTTAGCAATCTGGCCACAAAGCATGAAACTGCCCCATAATGTACAACGGCAGCACAAGAAGACGGTAAAACATCACATAGATGAGTAAGAGCCCTAGCTGCAAGAAGCATAATGTCAGGATTGGTTTCATGGTTGAGTAGACCAACAAGAACAGGCACGAAGGAATCAACAGAGAAGGTGCTTAATGAGTCTTCGGTGCCAATGCATAACATCTCGCAGAGCTGGGTTAAAGCCTCAACTTGCTTTCCCTCTTCTCCTTGGGAACGCAAGCCAGAGAGTATCTTCTTCATCCTGCCATTTAAGTGGGAAGAAGAAGCAGAGGCAATGCCGGAAGAAGGAAGCAAGTCATCTAATCCAGCTCCAAGCTTCCTGAGAAAGCCTTGAAAAGCATTGCTGGCGGAGCTCATGTTAGGATGCATAAATCCGGCGTTGCCATCCTCACTGTCATTGTCGTCATCCTCGTCAGCGGCAGCTTCCATGTTGAGTTGTTCTCTAGCTCTTTCTCTTTCTCGTTCCCTAATCTTAACGTCATGTTCCTTTTCTTTACCCTTGTCGGAATTACTGTTATCGTTTCCCCTGTTACCTCGTCCACCACGGCGAAATCCAGAAGAATCAGTGGAGGTATCCATGGGA
>KE159311.1:142687-163633 GCA_000411055.1 Leavenworthia alabamica | reverse complement strand
CGGCGCCCGTTAGATTGGCATGTGCAATTCTGACGGCACTAGGGTTTTGTCCACTAAGAATATCGTGGAGATAGAAATGGACACGTGTCACTTTCTCCTGGTTAAGATGAGCCGGCTTCGTTTTGCTGTAATATGAGTGGCGATGTGCCGTTACGGCCACGCTCAAACACAAAACGACAACCGTTATGATAATGTTGGTTTTCATAATCATAAAATGAACAAGGATTATTAGTATTTAGAAATGATATATAAGTTTCAGTACTTATACAGGTTTTAAGAATGGTTTAATAGGCAAATTTAACAAAAATAAAGTTTCTAGTTGGAGGCAAGATATTATTCTATAAAATGAGACTAGACAATAATGAAGATCATATCAAAAGAGTGGATTTCTAATTATTATTGTATTAGCAAAATCTGATGATATTGAGGATTTATTACCTTGTTTGTTTAATGGCTCTCCAACCCTATTTATTAAAAATAAAGTTAATAATACAATAAAGAGACTATAATTTCTGGTTTGCAAATTCAAAGTGTTATGTCCATCAAGGTTCTTCGGTTAGCCTTATGTTTGTAAGGTTTAAGCCTACGCACTCTCAGCATCCTTTTAGGTTGGTGGATCAAAACACAAGTTAATGGATAAAACGAATAACTAATTGTATATATCAAAAGAAAAGACACCCAACATAAGAAGAGTATGTAAATAAGACTCTAAAGGAGGACCCTATTCCAAAATTTTCTATCGAGACTCTGAGTTCACATCCAATTCAAACAACACAATAACCCCTTAACAACTCAACTTTTCTTATCTCAATCCCTCTTCAGTTTTTGTCTTCCTTCTTAGCCTCTTCAACATCTGCTGCTTCCTTCTCACCCTCCTCTACAGCTGCTTCTGCCTCCTTCTCTTCCTTCTTAACCTCTTCTATAGCTGCCTCTTCCTCCTCAGATTGCCCACTGCTTTCAATGTTCAATATATAAAATAATCCAAAAAGTAAGAATAGGTGCTTTATAACTTCCATAAAACTACACCACACTGATTAAAGCAAGCAGCAATATCAAATCATACAGAAATATAAAAACAAACATTTGACAGAAACATGAGACTCCATATCCCCAAGGAAGAGAAACACATCAGCTTTACATGTGCTTTCTACTATGTCAATATATCTCACAACTTTTTAGGACTCAGTGACTCATGACCACTTACTTAGATGCATATTACCCGAATACAAACAACTACAATAAGTCATCACAATAAGCAAGCAAGCAAGTATACGTATCTAGTTAAAAAAATTATACCTTTTCCTCCAACTTCTTTCAGTACGATCGTCTTCCTTACGACCATTGCCAATCCCAAACCCAATCTTCCCTGGAGACCTCTCATCATTCTTCTCCTTTAACTTTTCAGCCTCTAGCTTTTCCTCTATCTCTTTCCAATCTTGTCCTTTCTCAGCCAGAACCTCTTCCCTAGGTCTAGCGTTCCCAAATGGATTAGCACCTTNGGTTCCCACCATAGCTTCGGAAACCGCCTCCAAGCTTAGATCTATCGAGTTCCTCAGCGGAGCGTTCGCGTGGACCAGTGGGAAGGGAGACGAGTTCAGCTTGAGTGAGGCGCTCCGTCGGTGGAGCAGCGCCGTATGATGCGAATTCGGCTAGAGATACGGTTTGGCCCTTCTTCTTCTTTGTTTTAGTGGTGGCGGCAGCGGCTAAGGAAGGGAAATCTGAGGAATCACCGGTGGGGGATTTCTGATTGGAAGGAGGGGCTTGTTTCTGAAGGTCGGCTTCGTGTTCTTCAGCTTCAAGAGCCCAAGCACCAGGCTTTGCCCAAACAGATGATACAGCAGCCGCCATGTTTGATTGTTCAATCTCTTCTTCTTTGTTCGTTCTCTTTGCGTGAATGGATCTGATTCTTTGTAACCAACCCAATCTTGACTTCCTTATTTATACTAGTATCTTTTATGTTAGGGGTTTTGATCCGACGGCTATAAATTAATCAGATCGATAGGGTTTATTATCCCTTATTCTTTAGGATTTGATTTATGTTTATTTTCCATTTTATTTAACCTACATGGATATAGATTATTTAATCAAATACTTATCTCTTTCAAAATTAGAATACTCAAATTCAACAATATATATCTATATTTATATTCTTATACAATTGATATGACGAATTTGTAATAATTAAGCAAGATCTCAAAAAAAGTAATAGACAAATTTGTATAACCACAAAATACATAACACAGAACTATCAAAAGTATACATACATACACACTAGAGAGTAGAGACGATCTTCTGACTTGGACCACCCCAACATCGTTAACTCTGACAAGACTACAAGGTTAAATTTATCTCTTTTCACTTGCCATCTTCTCTCCTAACATCTAGTATAACAATTCAAGTCAGCACTGTCATGAACACAACAAATCTCAGAGGGCTATGTTTTGCCCTTAGCCCCTTACCAGTCTTGTTCAAAAACATGGTATATTTGGAGGAACCCTTTTTTTTTTTGGTGATTCTCATTAGACAATCTTCAAACAGTATCGTTGCTCTTAAACATTAATTACTTATTTAGCTAACAAGTCTATTTTAACTTGAACATGATCGCACTAGCAACAATTGTAAGGGTTGGAGTAACTATTGATGCGCACCTAATGAACTAACCAAAAAAAAAACATAACAATGTCCTGGAGTCTCAACGATGACCACATTATATAGTGAAATTAATAACGTAGCGTAATGACAAGATGAGAGTGGTTATTATTTAATGGGATGGTTAATTATAATAAGGTGAACAACAAACTGAGTGCAAGTGTTTGTTTTCCCATGAGAACAACAACACACACACCTATCTTATGACTTAATTATGATAAAACCAAATGCAGAGAGAAACACCACGCCGTTTTTGGCTAATTAAGGGATCTGATAGATCACTGCTCAGAGCTGCCCACAATCAGCAACAACCACCGGCTTCGATGGCTTTCCAGACGATGATCCTACCTTCTCTATCGCCTTAACCACGTCTAAGCCTTCCACCACCTGCCCAAACACCACATGCTTACCATCTAGCCAATCTGTTTTTACTGTGCATATGAAAAACTGAGATCCGTTCGTGTTGGGACCGGCGTTCGCCATTGATAATATTCCAGGACCAGTGTGCTTTCTCTCGAAATCCTCGTCCTCAAACTTGGTTCCGTAGATCGACTCACCTCCTGTTCCATTTCCGGCAGTGAAATCTCCTCCTTGGCACATGAAATTAGGGATCACACGGTGAAACGAAGATCCTTTGAAATGAAGAGGCTTCCCTGCACGTCCTACTCCCTTCTCTCCGGTGCACAGTGCTCTGAAATTCTCAGCGGTCTTCGGAGTCTTATCGGTGTAAAGCTCCATCACGATCCTTCCCGCTGGCTTGCCATCGATTGTCATGTCAAAGTAAACCTTAGGGAACGCCATTTTCGTTAATCTAGTAGTAACGTGAAATGAGAGATCTGAGTGAAGAGTTTGTTGTGTTCGTTGCGGATGATGAGGATCTACTAGTTAGGTTTGGAATTTATAGCCACCAAGGGAAGCGGCGAATATCTACACGTGGGAAGATCTCAACGGTTTCACAATTTAAATCATGGTTAAGTTAAAGTTTGACCATCGGTTAAATAGGATGAGAGTATCTCAGACTTGGCATATGCCGCTGGACCAAATTGCCACACGTGTATCCTATCTGAAACGTTTCAGACCCACGCTGCTCCAACGTTCCCCCTAATTTATCTCAAAACTACATATCTGTCTAAAGTGAATAATGTTCTTGTAGAAAAATATTATACATTTCATCCGCAAAAAGTTAACGTTGGATTTACTTAAATTTTCTTCTAAGTAACGAGATTAAGATAACAATGAGGCTTCAAGAATCAGAAAGAAGTTGAACAGGGATTATCAAAAGTTGAGAATATTTTTTTTTAAATGATTATTCGCAATTGCACTTTCTGCGGTCTAGAGTGAGAGAGAACAAATCAAAAGAACAAGATTAAAAATGAAAGCAATGAGCGGCACAAAAAGAGTGGACATCAAGAGAGCCCGTTCATTTTAAAAGTCAGGGATACAATATTTTTTTATCTAAAAGAAGAATATATTCATACAAAGCATATTACCCGGTTCTGTCTGGAATCCCATGTTAGTTTAGCAATCCTGAATACAGAAACACAGCTATTTTCTTCAGTGATTCCATAGACGGTTCCAAGTACACATGCACTTCAGCAGCTGATCGACAGAGAAACAAAAAACAGCAGTGTTACCTAACAATTTTTCACTTTTTTTCTCGCAACTACATCGTATTAAGAGGTACTAAAAGCCATTAAATTAATCGGGTAAAATCCCAGATGACTAAAATAGCCTTGTCAAGAGAACAGAAGAAGCAGTTGTTACCTTTGACTAGCTTTTTGAAATCTTTGGAGAAGTTATCCACGCGCCCAAAAACAGGATGTATCCTGCAAACTTGAACAACACATAGTTCTAAGTATAACGACATCTCTGTCGTTTGGAGCAGCAAAAGGCATAACTTCTTAACTTCATCAGGAACCTCTTTCGATCTGTAATTCTCACAAAGCTCAGTGACTATTGCGGTGGCTTGTTCCTGCAATTTTAAATACACATTCTATTGTAGTACCAAGCGCAGAGAAGAAAACAATACACTATAACTAAGTGTTCTTCTTCTTCACTTATTATACCTGTAAACCGTGCAATATCTCTGGCTCTGGAAGCTCAGGGAAATGAGCAAGATCAACATATCCCACTTCCTCTGCCCGTTTAACAACACCCTCTGCTTGTAAACACAGAAAATTCAATAAGAGAGATGCCACTCTATAAATCTGTATTGCAACTGAGTCTGAAAAGTGTGATTGAGGAACTGGTTCAGGATGTTCTGTCGTTTGTCCCCTAACAACTAGAGCAGTTGAGATTGATACTGCGGTGAGCTTGGGTTTCTCGACACAAACTAAAGGTGCTAAGGCAAACCACCCATGTTTGCTGTTGATAAAAGACTGTCTTTTGCAGGAATCAAACTCTTCTTTCACTACCGGAGGGCATAACACATTTGATGTTTGGCTCTGGGACTCTTTGAGGCGTTTAGCGCCTTTGCTGATAAAAGCCAGGAGGTGTATTGTCATTTCTCTTAATGGAGAATCCATCTCCTTCATAATTTTTATCCACGATCTATAATGGCTTGCTAATGCACACATCAGAAGAAGAGTATGCTCAGTTTCTCTCAGGTAAGCAAGGGAAGTCCATGTCTGTTGAGTTCGCAGTCTCACTTTGTCAAGATCATCAGAAGGAAAATCTGGTGCAGTGAGGTAGTATGAGATCATGTAACCTTTCTCAGAGAAAAAATAAGATATGACACTCTCCACAATATCAGCACCAGCAGATACAGATCCTAGAGAATGAACCATGGCAGTAACCACAGCCAAACCAATTCCCCAGATATGCTGAGGTTTTTCTGTCTTTTCAAGCAGCGAGCCCTTTTCATTGTCAGATACCAAAATAGACATTCCGTTCGGAAACTCCATGAACAAAGCTCTTAGAGTCGAGAAAAATCCAGAATTTAGAAGCATCTGAGCACCGCCATGAATTTGAGCAATAGTTATGAAAAATTTCAATATTGCTGAAACGGATGCCGTGGGTGTCTTATCCTGAAGCTGTAGAATAACATGCTGCAAGGGGAGATGACTCTGTATAATAGGGAACCATGTCTCTGGAGTCAAAAAATTTCTGAGAATCAAGTCTACAGTGGTGAGACAGAGAGTCAAGTATTCAGGATTCCCCATGAAGTTGCAGAGAAGGGGTAATAATCCAATTGTAATATCAGATATTTCTGTCAAATCTTTGGCTGGCACCAATTGTCCCATACCACTCGAGTTTGAGCTGTCTGAACCAAAACCCACAACCAGGAGCAGCACCTCGAGCAGGAGGTTTATCGTCTTCTTCAATATAACATTTGAATGCCTCAAACTACCAAGGATTTTAAGGCCAGGCCCGACATTTCTCAGGACAAGTGCGCAAATAGATAATGACAGATTTTTCTTTGCGGATTTCAAGAGGTGGGATAGCAAGTCTGCCTGTGCTGTAAGAATATCAAAGACAATCTTGGGTGCATCCCAGAGAGAGACAAGTGAATTAACCGTGGTACAGAATTTTCGGCACACTTCATCAATGCTTGAGAGAGCGACTCGCGAAGGGACTTTCCTTTCCACAGCCACACTTTTTTCCAGAGACTGCACATAAGGTATAGCATTTAGATGTATTCATATCATGAATTAATATCCCAAAATAGGGAAATACAGCATTTCTACTGTACGTTTGAGTCAGTAATCAATTAAATGTTCAATGCTGGAAAGGAAGAGTAATCTAGCCCACAACTGATTATGATAGGATAAGTCATATTAAAAGGGCAAGTCGCAGCAAAGCTAATTAAAAAAAACTTACATTATCCTCATAAAGTATCAAGACAGAAATCAATGTATGCAACACGGAGAGCTGCGAAGTTGAGAGTACAACCATTGAGTTTGCCCTCTGCATATAACTCAACATTTCCTCTGCTGTAGCTTTAGATGTCTTCCACTCGGAGAATTTCCAAATATCAATACTTAATTCCGTCTGTATTTGATGAGTGTCGAACAATATTCTGCCCCCCAAAGCCATATGTGTGTCGTCAGTTTTCTGTTTGTATTTCTCCCAAAAGCTCGATTCGAGTAGAAACTGGAAAAGCTCTTTAAATGGACCAGTTGGGATATCACGACCCTCAAGTTTTCCTTGTAGATGACAGTATAGATCACTGAGAATCAAAGGTATCAACTCCTTTCCTCCCCTAGCGATAGAACCCAGAAGATTATAAGTAAGACGCAATGGTATGATAAAATCTTTTAATAACATGAGAACGAATGATTAAAGATACAAGGAGAAGCATGCTGACCGTAAATTTAAGAAAGATAAATACGTTACTGAATTGGAAATTAGCAACGACATGATGGAAAAGCTCAGTAAAAACGGAAGAAACAATGATCTTACCCATAACCAAGTTCTGAATATTGTGCCAACAATTCAGAAAAAGCAGGCTGAGCACAAAGCTGTAAGCATGTTGTTAAACAGTGTCAGAATCTGATATAAAAAGGGTTTGAAAGTGCGTTAAAAGGACCAAAGACATACCATTTTTGATGTGAGTTTGATCTTCCCAACTAAAACCATAGACAATGCTCCCGCGCCAGATGTTTCCAGTTTCACAATCAAATGCACAATAAGTAAAACAGCAGCAACCTATCAATGCAGAAAATGAGCAACATTTAAAACTTCAGTTAAAATCTTCTGAATGATGAAGCACCTAACCAAAAGAAATACGTGCCTTTGCTTGGAAATTTATATTACTGTCACCATCTAAAGAAGAAACTGACTGGATAAGGCCATCCAAAACAGATACTTCACACCATTTTGAAAAGATGTCCTTGGGATCTGAATCGGCTTCCAAGATTAATTGTGGTGGAGATATTGCACTATTTGTCTTCTCTTTCGGCTCCACACATGGTTTCTTAAGAGACTCGGCAAACATCAACTTCTTGTTCAAAAACATGTTGCAAGCCATAATTTCCAAAACAGACGATTGACATTGATATTTCACAGACAATTTAGAGATTTCTTCCTTGCCTAAACTTCCAGCTGTCAAATCTTTAAGCTTAGACGCCTGTGATATAATGTTGGAAAATTGTTGCCACAACAATTTTGACGCTTTAAAGGGTTCCAGCATATTCGCATAGTGGCCAGCCTCTTGCCAAAGAGTTTTTAGGAAATCAAGTAAACACAGTAATATCTCTGAGTATCTGTAGAAAGTGCGACCAATAGCATAACTATTATAGGCCATATAGAAAAAAATAGTTTATTCAGAAGACAGAATGAAGAATATTCAGCTTTTGATATACCTATCAACAAAATCGGTTGCTCTCTCTACATATTGCAGGATAGTGTTCAATAAGCGAGATTTACAAGCCCAGTCAGGAACTAAGTTGCCAGCATCTGAATCTTCGTTTGAATCAAATATAGCAACTAAAAGAGCAGGCTGAAGACATAAGAAACTAAAATGAATCAATATTTCAGTATGATGGATCTGGAGAATCAAAATTGTTTCAAGAAGATTACATAGCACAAACAGTCACAAAGGCCTGTTTCAAGAAAATCAAAGAAAGAAAGGGAAGCAACCTGATATCTCGCAGCAACAGTAAGTAGTTTAATGGTGGCAATAACTAGATCTTCATTTTGTGCCAATAGATCAAGTAAGATTTGGCTAACCGAATTTCTTAAATCTGCAATCTATAAAGAAATATATAATTGATCCTTACATATAGACATCAGAATATATTACATGAACATAAAGAGATGACAGTTAAGAAAGATAATTCTAACCTGTTTATCGTCTAGACCAAAGCCTGCATTGCTTATCATATTGAGTTGTGATGCTTCGGCCAAGGCAAATAACTTTGAAAGCACTTTCGCAGCACCAACCTGTATAGTCTGCAGGAAATATATGCTTTTAAGACACGTGATTGGTTAATGTATCGATTCTACAAATTTGGATTAAGTTCATACGGGATTTCGGAAATAAGATATCATTGATGTGATAGCTGCAACAACTGAGATTGGTTTTGTTGTAGACGACAGCATTGCTTGATGAAACACAGGAAGACCAGAATGTGTGCTCTGCAACAATTTATAGCAAGTATCAACTTCCACAATGACTAGAAGGAAAAGATATATGATCAACCAAATACATTTAAGGACAGAAAAAGATGTTCAAAACATTATATTTAGCCAAAGCAATTTTCAATGTGTTTGCGTTATGTTTGCAAAACTAGAACTGTAAACAGTCTAATCAGACATAAATAAATATATATATATATCTTCAATTAGATAAAGTAGACAGTGGCTATGATCTCTTATGGGATGTACTTGTGAAAGATTTTAATAAGGTCAAGGATGAGACAACGCTTATACCTCAGAGCATTGGGAGAGAGTGATGTCTAAAACATCCAAAACAGAAACTATAGCAAGTTGCCATCCGTCAATCTCTGCTGGTTCAATAAGACGGCTTACACAAAGGTTCTGTCGCAATAAAAAATATCAGGAAATCAGTTAAAGCATATCAGACCCTTAGGAAAATAGAAGATCAACTCTTTCAAAGCATATCCAAACCTCTAAAGTTTGTGTAGTTGTACAAATGATTCGGAATAGAGCGCTGTGAACCGAAGCATCGTTCAGCAAAATATTAAGGAGAACATCCCTCAGCTTTGTTGAGAATTTACTGAATCTGAGACATGTTTTCATCACCTCAATAACCTGCAGAAACCCGGAAAAAAAAGAAGCAGAGAAGAGGAATAAAAAAGCATGCTATGAACCCATCAACTCTAATTACCAAGTTAACAACCAATCTGTCAGTAGGTAGCAGGTAGAGAGGGGGAGCTTAAGTTAATAACTGAAGACAAACCTTTAGTGTCACTTTCCAACGCATGTTTCCTTGATTGTATTTCCAATACTCATGACCAACAAGAATATACTGCAACGAGAAAACTATTAGAGCAAAAACTACATCATTCTCTAATCCCCCCTCCACAAGTTGCAAAGTAAATTCCAGAACTGCAAAATATAGAGACAGATAACAATGTATTAAAGGTAACAGGCTTAATATACAGAGAACTAAGACATATCTTACAACTGCGAGCCCACAGTCATTCAGATTACACTCTCAACTAATTATGTCGCAAACTTGCCTGATATAACCAATGGGCAGCTTGTATCATTTTTCTCGCAGTCAATCAAGATCATCTTAGCCAGTTTCCCAGAGAGCGACCAGGACCCGCTTGTTTATTTAAAACAAAGGAGAATGACGTCAGATCATCACAAACAAGAAAGTCTATAATGCAGCCAGAAAATGTACAAAACGATGAAAAGAAAAGTTAAGCAGCTTCGTGCATTTCATTCTTGTTTCTACATAGAAGTATTCCCCAAAATAAAAGCTTAAAAACACTAAAACAATAATTTCAACATTGAGCCTTATTAGAAACAACAGGATGGTGTGACAAGCAATTAGTAAAATACCCAGTAATTAATCAATGGCTACAATTCATGGCTAGAGCTTTGAAGCTTTCGGTGAAAGTTCTCTTTTCAGGATAAGCATATTAAGTGCTGCTTGCAAGCTGTTAAATATTGCTTCCTAGTGGATAACTAATGATTAAAAATGAAAAAAAAAACTTCTAGGCGTGGTAAAGCTCTATGAGTAAGTTATACAATTATGGCTAGGATATATTTGAAAATGAACTAACTAAGAAATGATGACATTGTATGTGAGATTTGTGGTCAAACCTCAATGAAATGTTATAGCCACTGGCTGGTACGCCTGACCCTGAAGTCATGTCAAATATATTTGCCTTTAAGACCATAGGAGCAACATTTGACGGGGCACTGCTCGGAAAAGAAAATAAAGTTAGCTATTAATGTTTCAGAGAGAACTGATACCAAGTTCCAAACCAAATCATATGACAAGATACAACACAAAACAGATAATACTATGAGGCATTTGCTAGAGAAGGAATACCGAAGAAAAGGACGATAACCAAGACAACAAAAGAATAAGCATCACAAAATTACCATCGCAGTAGCTTAGCTAAGATATCAATAGCCATTGCCATCACAGATGCACCAGCAGAGTCAAAAGTCAAGCTTCTGACTGAATTG
The DNA here is from genome assembly GCA_000411055.1 of Leavenworthia alabamica. NCBI lineage: Eukaryota > Viridiplantae > Streptophyta > Magnoliopsida > Brassicales > Brassicaceae > Leavenworthia > Leavenworthia alabamica. Next base: position 152,875 of record KE159311.1, on the reverse strand, counting down.
CAAATTATATCAACCACCCTGAAAAAAAAATACAACAATAATATCTCTTATAAAGCACTCTGACAAGTGAGGAGCATGTAAGAAAGAAATCAAATGCAAATACTTCACCTCACATCACTTTCCATCTTCCCATTCACATAAGATTCTTGAACATAAAAGAAGTGGCTTATATTCAGTAAGGAGAAACATACGGCCTGAAATCAATTTACAAAACCTGGTTAGAGAAGAACAAATAAGGATGCACATTTTATGACATTAGAGGCGTCCAAACATAGAGCTATAAATTCAAATTTTGAGAAAATAGTCATAGAATAATTGATTAAAAGGAAGACAAGGCCATAGGCTATCTCAATCAAATACTAAGACAGTCCCTACTTCATAAACCTGGATGAAAATGACGATGGAGCAATGCAGTTACCTTGTTAAATGTTACCATCCGACGAAGAAGCTCAAGAGTCACAAAAGTTTCACGATTGTTACCAGTGTAGAGTCCATTGGCCAAACGGATGATTAACACTGTTATGCCGGAGAGCGAATACTTGAAAAGGAAAATGTATTTCATGAATGAGTATATCTCAAATCAAACCAATTAGCAATTTAGCAGTAGTGAGACCATAAAATAACACTGGAAGAAGCTTCTTTGTGAATACGGTTTTAAAATCAAGAATATGATGATGATTTCAACTTACCTCCCACCGTATAAGGCCAGTATTTTCACTTATTATTCTCAGAATTTTCCCACGAGTATTGCTGGGAATAACTAAACCTTCAAGACCTGGAATCTGCAATGGCCGGGAAGTTTCAACAAGTTGGGAGGCATCATCCGCTAGAGACTCACTAGTAATATCAAATAAGGTTGATATTCCAACTGATTTATCCAGAAAGTTGTACCTGCACAAAGAGCACAGCAGATTACAGCGGGATGATGGTTAACCACCAGTAAATAAAAAAAATCTTTAGTGAGTCAAGAAAGGAAGCTTTTATTATGTGTGCAGAGTATCCTGCCTTATGCAGAACATTTCTCTAGTCTAGATAGAAAAGTTCCAGATAAAAGTACACAACCGCACAAAGTATATTGTCCAATTATTACTTACACACATTCAGCTGGCCAACTTCCTTCACTCAGGGACGACAAGAGACGAATGAATTCAGCACTTCTGAATGGGAATTCCCTCTCCAACTCAAAGAGAAGACACCGGATAGGGCCATCAACAAAACTTTTCCGATCCCAAAACTGACTGCAGAGGGACTCCTGAAAATTTAAGGCACACCATGTGCATTTATGTATGTGTAACATAGAGTAAAAAGTTAGCGACAACATGCATAATCTATAATTTACCTCTCCTTGATAAACTTTGCAGAGGATGTCCAGTATCAACTCAAGGGTGGCATCTTCCTGCTGGCAAATATGTAGGGATGAGTATGATTTTACAACACTTCATATAATTTTATAACTTATAATCTACAATTAAAGCAGTTGTACCTGAAGACTGATCTCATAAGACGCAATAAATGCTGAAATAAAAGTCCTCAAGACACTATGATAACCAGAGACTGAGCCCTGGGAAAAGGGAAAAATAATTACAAAATCAATATAGGGAAGGGTAACATAAACAAATGCAGATGAATAGATGATTATTGACATCAAACTCGCACTGTTATATGATAGACAATTAGAGACAGTCTTAAGAAAACACACTAAGGTAAGCTCGGTAACTGGAATTTTAATCTTGTAACTTACATCGAAATCGTACAACACATTACTTTGAAGGATTTCAAGGAAATAGCTGAGTGATGCTGCCTCAAAAGCTTGATGAACATAGCTCACGTGATCAATCTCCTGGTAATCAAGTAAGATTAAATACATATACGTGAACTATGTCTATCCTCTGACTAGAATTGGAAGTATTCTCACTTTCATACCATCAGGAAAGGAATTTCCTCCTTCCCAGGAAGTGATGAAATAAGACAGAGAAACACTGCCCATGCGAGGACAAGAGGTCCTGCTTCTTTTACTTCAAAAGTGTTAAGGCTAGAGATTGTTGCATCCATCTCTTGGACATCAATAAAGGAAAAGACACAAGTGCCAGACCTTATAAGAAAAGTAAAACATTTAGGCATTATGAACAGAGAGTCAGTAGAAAATCGGATAAGGCAAACTGCTGCATTTGTATCCCATTTGAAGAAATTTTAACGTTATCTTTGCAGTGTTCCCCGCGAGTTAGTTAAACAAACCTGAAAGGTACTCCGTCGTGAACCATTTGCAACAGATTCTCCATATCCAACGTTTCAATAAGAATCATCAACAACTGAATTTTAACACGGCATGCAGAATTATGTGCTTCAGCTGACACTGCCAGCTTTCTAAAATTATAGGAACCTGAAAGAATTCCCTGCAACACAGCATCGATAAGGTAGGTTAGAGTGAAACTGGAACCACCCTCAAGCATGTGGCTAGTGCCTTGAGATACCTTGTAGAAAGAACACAGTTTTCTCCATCTTTCTCCATTACAACTGCAAAATGATTCGTGATAAAGCAGGAAAATAATATCCAAAACCAAATTGTGCTCAATAAGTGTCTCCTCTGCCCACAATGTAAATAGATTGACATCCTACAAGAAAATCCATAGGTAATGGGCAAGACAGAATCAGGGCCTAAAATCAGCATAATCTAAGGTCATGCATAATAGTAGATAGGATGAGATGTTAAGAAGTACAAGGACTCTGAAACATACCATCGGCTGTGGAAAACAAGAGGACAAAAGGTCCTCAAGAACAGATGATTGCTGCCTTTCGAGCCCATCTGTGATCAACTTTACAGCTTCCTCCCTAATAGTATTTTCCTCCCTTGCTGCATATACTGTACGACTACTAGAATCAGTAAAAAACGAGACAGAAACTGACAAAAGTGTTCGTAAAATTCTAGACAAAGAGAATAATCTTTTGTTTTCTTTAGTAGAAACTGAATATACAACTATATACATGTCCATAATTGTTACAACATAGGGGAAAGAAAAAGGGAAAGACAATCAGTACTTACATGCATGTATGAGAATACGCTTTGTACACTTTAGTAGGCACTGACGCTCTATGTAATACTGAAGCAGTATCTTCAAAAATAGCATAAGAACAGAAGGACAGCAAAAGTGTTAGCAAGAAAGCTGAAGATAAAAGGGGTGAAAACTGCTTATGAAATAAATAAATAAAAAGTCAATGACGAAAATATCAGACAGGAACAATTACAGTATAATGAGAGAATAAAACGCAAATGAGATCTCCTAACTGGAAACAATCGTAGAAAACGTATGAATTCTAACTCATAGATCATTTAAGAAGAATATTCATACAAGAAATCCTGATTTATATGCAAAAATGAAGAAGACAAGGAAATACCACGTCAATGAAATCTTGGTCTACCGAGTCAGTTGTTCTATCTTCCTGCTCTATATATCTTTCGACAAGGATGTATGATTGGATTTCATCTAGATTCTGCCCAAAGTTCAGAAATTTATAAAAACCAGTTTCCACGCATTAGATTTTATCAGTGTTTGACATATACTCTACATGGCTTGAGGTCGTTTTTTTTTTCATTTCGAATTGAATTGAAATTGCAGAATGGTGAAAAGAAGCAAACCAGATAAGAGCTGATTCGAAGTGCTTTTTCTTTGACTTGGGGTTTTATCAACAATTGGTGCTCCTTAATTTTGAGTACATCCGAATTCAAAGCTTCTTTTGATTTCCCACTCGGAGACTTGAACATCGACAGAGTTCCGACAAACCAAGCGTGGTTGTCCTCCAACTTTTTCGCCTGAAATTGAGATTAGCAAACCAAAACAGCACCACTATACGTATCTGAATGTGGAATAGAGAGATATTACGATGGGTTGAGGGAGGTCATCAGAGAGAGATGCATTCTCCATTTCGTTAAGAAGAGAGCTAAACGAATCCCACCAGAGGGACGGATCAGCTGATTTAGGGTTCGCCATTGAAATAAGCTCAGTGAAGAAGAAGACCAGTTCGATAGATCTTAAACCCTAGACAGAAAGAGATAATATAGAGGAAAGTTGGAGTTTTTTGGATTATAATTATTTTTTCGCGCTTTTCCACTTTTTTAGTCAATGATTATTAAAACAGAGATATAATTCAATTGGGCCCTGTAAGGCCTGTCTTTACAAATTTTTAACTGTTTGGAGCTTAATTATCGGCGGACATGGCTTTTCCGGAATCACCACCGAGGTATGTAACTTGGTACAAGCGGAGGACACGACTTCTTTGGGATCACGATTTTCTCGGAGGTCGGCGGAGGACACGATTTTCTCGGAGGTCGGCGGAGGACACGATTTCTGTAACAGCACAAATCAGCACGTGCCAAAAAAGTATCGGTCCAAATACGATTATGGGCCCAAAGTTATGGACGACTGACGGTCCATTAGTAAGAGATTTGACAATGATGTATGAATGGAGGGTAATTTAGTCATTTAAAGTAAGTCAACCAAAACCAGACCTTTTATAAATCGATCAGGTAGTTAATTTTTTTCATTTTTCACTTTGCCGAGAAAATCAAGAAAAAGACAAAGCATGAAGACGACGGCGAGGACTCCGATCCAAGTGGTGTCGTCATGGGTAAGGAGGCAACCTCCAAAGGTGAAGGCTTTTCTCGCGGTGATCACTGGCATGGCGGCTTTGGTTCTACTCAGATTCATTGTTCACGATCATGACAATCTCTTTGTTGCCGCTGAGGCTGTTCATTCTATTGGGATCTGTGTTCTCATCTACAAACTCATCAAGGAAAAGACCTGTGCCGGTATTTTATTCTATTTTTTGTTTATCACATCCAATTTTAGGGTTTTTTTTCAACTCACGATTTCATTGGTTTGCCACAATTATCTTCTCCCAGAAAACAGCTTTTTCGTAATTTGTAGAATCATCATCATCATCATCATCTTAAGATATTCACTTATCAATTTAGGTTTTTGAGATGCATTAAATTCGAATCATTATGATGCAAACCACCTCAAAAAGTAAGTGTTTGTGAATGATTTGACAGGATTGTCACTGAAATCTCAGGAGCTTACAGCTATATTTCTAGGGGTTAGGCTGTATTGTAGCTTTGTAATGGAATATGATATACATACAATTCTGGACTTGGCTACTTTGGGAACAACTCTTTGGGTTATATTTATGATCCGTTTTAAGTTAAGAGCTAGTTACATGGACGACAAAGACAACTTTGCTCTCTATTATGTGGTTAGTCGTCGATTCAATTTGTTATCAATAACATTTCTTGTTTCCCTCCCTGTAACAATTATTTGATTATAATGTTTTTTTGCAGCTTGTGCCTTGTGTGGTGTTAGCTGTGTTGATTCATCCATCTACCTCTCACAACATATTAAACAGGATATCATGGGCATTATGTGTATACCTTGAAGCTGTTTCAGTGTTGCCTCAGCTACGAGTGATGCAGAACACAAAGGTCACTACTTTATTTCACAATGGCAAGTTGTGAACAAATTTGATTTACTCTCTCTCTCTCTCTATCTATTTGGTTGTTTCAGATTGTTGAACCATTCACAGCTCATTATGTTTTTGCACTTGGAGTAGCAAGGTTCCTTAGCTGTGCACACTGGGTTTTACAGGTTAGTCAATAGACAATAGAGGTTAAACCATTAGCAGTTCCTAAATTGAAAGTCAATTATAATGTTTTCAAAACAGGTATTGGACACTCGGGGAAGGTTGCTTGTAGCATTAGGTTATGGATTGTGGCCATCAATGGTTCTGATCTCAGAAATTGTTCAAACTTTCATACTGGCAGATTTCTGTTACTACTATGTCAAAAGGTATATGTCTTTGTCTTTCAATTGAACTTTTTTATCTTTATAATAGAAGTGAAAAGGTTCAACGTATATTTTATCTTATGCAGTGTTTTCGGAGGGCAGCTTGTTCTCAGGCTTCCGTCTGGAGTAGTATAAGCTTAACAGATAGAATCCGATGATGAGTTTTGCTGGAAATTCTAATCTGGAAAGGAAGCTCATTTTTTCTTTACATCTGATCTCACTGTTTATTTGTCTTTGAGGTTGCACAAGTGACTCGTTAATGAATTTACTCTGTTGTATATTTTTTGTGACTATGGAGGAGTTTTATTACTTTCCAGTCAATAATTTTTATCTTTTGATTAGTCAAACTACATTTTGTTTCCTTACAGACAAAAAAAAAGAGAGAAGGCCTTAAAACTTGAAAGTTCATTATCAGAGAATATAATCACCGGATATCAGAGAAATTGCAACAAGTCATTTCTAAGAATTACGGTTGATCAAAACAGAAAACAACAGTTAAAGGTCTGAAAGAATTTTCCCATTGATGAAGTTGATCACTCTAGTGGCTGTTTCCTCTAGTGCAGCTGTCACAACTTCCAAGTTCTGTAAGAACTCCTCTGCTGCCGGTTTATCTCCGTCCACCAGATCAGTCACGGCTTTGAGGAATATGACTGGTACTTTCATAAGATCAGCCACGTATGCCACAGCAGCACCCTGAAACAAAAGAGTTTTTGATTTTCTTGCTAGCTAGATTCAGAGTAATTACTAGAGAGAGTGATAGAGCTCTTAACATCACATTACCTCCATGTCCTTAAGCGTAGCATCATTAGCAATGATTAATGATTCATCTTGCGTGGACATATCCAACGAGTCACCAGTAGATAACCTGCCAATCTGAAACACCCCTACCTCGTTTTCATAAAATGCCTCTTATGTTGTGATAACTAAAAATATCCAAGTAGCAACTTCACTCTACTATTTATACCTTCAAATTGAGTTCCTTGAGGAGATTAGGTGTTGAGAATGCCTGACGAAGACCAACTCCATACAGATCAAACATCTAAAGACATACACAAACATTGGTCAGGAACTTGCAAGATGAATTGGGAAACAAAAAAAGGAAGAAGAAGATACAGGGATTGGTATTCTTCGATCATGGAAGACAACATCAGATGCAAGGAATACATCGCCTATGTTTGCTCCTTTAACCTAATTTATATGTAGAGTCAATCAGCACTTTAATTACAATGAAAACAAATGAGACTTCAATCAGCATTCTCACAAGATGTAGAAACAAGTGTTTGTTTGGAAGTAAATGAGAAGTAAAGAAAGTACCTTAAAAGCACCACAGGTTCCGGCATTGATTATAATGTCGGGTTGTAATGCTTGGATAGAAGCAAAAGTTATGAGAGAAGCTGGAACAGTTCCAACACTATCAATCCCTGGAGAGAAATCTCAGTCAAAATTAAAGTAACATGAACAAGCTCTCATAATAAACAAAGCTACCATACTCATGAAATAAATAAAAAACAGAGCCCGAGATTCACATTATCTTATAGATGATGAAAAACTTGCCTAAAGCTGCATCTCTTCCTGGGCAAACTACATTGATTCGAAGATCTTTATGCACGCCATGATACAGAATCCAGGGTAATCCTTTCCCAAGTCTACAATCAACATCATCCACACATTAAAAACAAAAAACTGACTTTAAGTGAAAGATTCATTCATCGAGATTAAAAGTAAGAATTAAGAAATAGAGAGAGAAAAAAGGAAGTCTCTTAACGGCGAATCAGTAGATAGGGAGAGTCCGAACTTGTTGACCAAAGGTAGAGCCTCCGTTTGCATAGCTACATCCATTAGATAAACCAAAGTAATCACAATAAATCGATCAATCAATGTAGAAAGAGTAAAGTACCGATGACGAAGACGACTGTGGAGATGGAACGACGACAACTCTCCGATTCAGCTTCCTCCATATCAATTGATTCATCTCCATGAGGACCCATACCTCTCTCTCCCAGCAAAATCGGTAAGACGGCTGGAAAATTGCAGCGAATTCGATACGTTTGGGTCCTCCTCCCCAAACTCCCTTGTACCAAAATTAAATTATTTTCTCTTAATTACCATCATTAATTACATTTATTTATATTAATTATAAACTTATAAAATTCTGGCAAATCATTTCTCAATTTCCATTTTTTATTTCAATCTTTATTTAACATGTCACACTTTTATAAAATATCTCAAATGTTAATTGTAGCCATTAAAATTCATCAAATGAGACTACCACAAATTTTAGAATCTGGCTGGATATAATAAGAATTTAAAGATTATATATGTGAGTTTTATATTTAAACTGACCACAACCAAAATTAATTTTTGTAGTAACCCACTTTTTAAGTAAAAAACATTAATATATATTCACGTTATATTGTTTTACTACATTGTTCTTTAACGATTTACCTGCTATATATATTATATATGAACATATGCAAATTAATACTAACGTGGGTGAGAGATTACTAGTGCACTTAGTTAACTTGGCAAGGTAACAGTATTTAACAAAAAACAGAGTAAATAAACATTGCATCCCATTATGAAAAAAGAAGAAGGCATGAGCATAATCACCACAAGAGGAAAACTTCTGATACGTCCTCGTAACAACTCAACGATGATTAGTTAGAAGGCTTCTCTGTTTCAGTCGAAGTCGATGGCAGAAAGGTATCCGAGGTAAGCGGCTCGTGAACCACCGAGTTTGTTGAAACCGATATCGCTTTACCTTCAAGCTGCAACATTATACTTCCCAATATCTCCGCCATCGTTTTCTTGAACTCTTCTTCCTTCACCATCTTTCCATCATCTCCATTCACCATCTTCAACGCTTCCATTATCATACTATCCATCTTTTTCATTTACAAACTTCACTAATCATTCTCCTTCTAACAAACTAATAACTAAAGATCTTTAATTATTGTTTCAGATATAGTTGTTTGTTTCTTTACCTGGGACACAGCGCCTATTGGTGGTAAAGTCGCTGATGGTGCAACAGTATCAAGCACAGATCGTAGATACTCTTTCGACACCTTACCATGACGGTCTTTTGGTATTGTCTCCAAGGCTACGTTTAATGCCTGCGCAAAACGTGATTTGTGACTCGTTATCATCATTTCAAGACTTTTTCTTCTTATTGTGTAAACATAATACATAAATAAATATACCTTATCAAATTCAAATTTATTGGACAAGAGCCTCCTGATGCCGCTCCCATCGAAGGTGTTCTCACTGTGAGCGACGATCACGGGCTGTTCATTGAGACGTTGAGCCACTCTCTCTACAACTCTCTTGAATGCATCCAAGAATCTCTCCTGAGAGACGCTTTTATCTCCCTTATCGTCTTCATCAAGACAAGTGTCCACAATTGGTTCGACAATGTTGCTCATTACCTGAAACAAGAACTTAGCCTTTTACACCAGACCACTGATTTCTAGCAACTCTTAACATCAAAGCCATATCTTTATTGGTTGAAAATCGCATCTATAATTTACAAAAATATAAAGGTCGCACTAACTACGCTTTAAAACAATCTAAACTAAAAACAAAAAAAAAACATCTTAAGAGTTATGTTACTCTCCTACTAAAACAAGTTGATTATGGATATGTTCGGCTGCAAAAAATGTTCCGTTTTATATTAATATGGATTTTAAATTAAATTAAGTAACAAGAAAAAAAAATCAAAACCTCACTTATATTGAAACAACAAAATGTTTGAAAAGGAAGTTAATAAAGAAGTACCCATGGATCGTTGGAAGGAGGCATTCCATGATCAACAGAAAGAGAGTGGAGAGCTTTGACGATACAATCACGGAGTGATGCTTCCTCGTAACTTGATACCTCTGAGAAGAGAGATACTATCTCGGTTTCGTATCCAGTACTGTAGATAAACTCCGACAGATCCTCACCGTCCATCCTGAGAATGACGATGGGATCGCGTTTCAGACCAGCGGCCATACCAAACAAAATATCAGACAACACTTCTTTAAACTCTGTCTTGCTCACTTTCCCTTGACTTCCATGAGTGAATTCGTTTAATACCTAATTAAGTTAGAAAAGATGAGACAGAGCTTTGTTGGTTTAATTTAGTTCTCTTCTTTATATAAAGCCGGAAACAAAAACTAACGGTGATGAATTTACTTATTGGATAGATATTGATTTTGTATCCAATGGGAGAAATTAAGATTCGTACTAGGATTTACTTCTTCTTGGATATTTCAAGATGCGAATCATACTTAGTAAATGTTATTTTCCTCAAATCAACCAATCCACGTGATTCATGTTAAACACGACGTAGTTTTCCATGTCGGTAAATATGACT
>KE159311.1:119453-141049 GCA_000411055.1 Leavenworthia alabamica | reverse complement strand
TTTTTTTTTTTCTTAACTACAAGTACTGTGTGTTGTGTTCTGGTTTGGTTCGGACTTGCCTGTTCTTTATATGTGACGTTAATAAAAATATTAGTAGTTGTTAATTAATAATTAATAATATATTATAATTTCAATTAATTTTATATTTGTGGCTTTGTCACCGCCAAACATATATTAACCATATACTTCCAGCTAAACTATAATTTTGAAACCGTCTAGTATTTCTTTCCCACTTAAAGAAAAAGGTTAATCATTTTATAAAAGACAAATTTAATATTCTTTGAACTTCCATCCATATTTTTCTTCTTTTTGGGTAGAGTTAACAGACACGAAATAAGTCTAACCACAACCTTTTGTAATGAATATAGTGCATATTCGGGTTGAAATCAATTTATTTCACCTACGTTTGAACATACGTACAAGTTCTATTTTATATATATATTCTGTGATTGTCTTCAAAAATTGACATGTAAACCAGATAACCTGAGGAAAAAAGAATAAAATTCACACATCTTGTTTGGTTGGCCAAATCTAAAGCTTACAGTTGCTAACACCTTGGAGCGTGTTAGGTTCGCTATTTTACTTGGGTAACAGACAAGAAACACCGTAAAGAACACGATGCTTGGTCATAATGTCTGTGTCTTTTTTTAATCATTGGTCGGTTCCTTTTTAATACCTTGTTGAAACTAACATATGGCTATATTACTTTCTGAATTTATATTTCGAGAAAGATTAGTTTTCAAACAATAACATAATAGCAGGTCCAGAAAATCATTAAAACACGCGATCGTGACGTATTATGAATATAGACCCCAGAGCACAGAAATGGAACATCGAACCATCTCCACCACTTAATCTCTACACTGTGGTCCGTATGATACGGGCAATTAACATCTGTGTGATTACTAGATGCCGGCCAATTATAATATAGAATAACAATTATTATTATATATAATATTTGCCATATCTGACGGATCTAAATATTCTGACAAGAGCATCTTACCCTCTTGAGTTGAGATGACGTGGCAGTCTTATATGAAAAGTCATGGGGACACTTGTTGATAACTAATCGTTCTGTGTTTTTTCGTCATTGGACGGCGTATTTGTGCTGACGTAAGAACTTGAAGATGGTGCCCTTTCGCCACCACAAAGTCTTCCGGCCGGCTATCTGTCGATTAGCGTTCTGTTACATATAAATTACAAACTAATAATATTTAGCATTTATAACAAATGAAAATGTCGTAAGCTTTTTTTTATAAAGATTTATATTTGAACGAGATTATAGCATAGTAGATAAAGAAAAATAGTGACGAGGGTATTACCGGACCGGAGCACTGGTCGAAGAAGACAATGATTCCAGAATCTGATCTGGCGAATAGAACGGTCGGAAGAGATAAAAACCACGTCACGTCGGTGACTTTGACAAGATGACACGTGCCTCAAACACGCGGACGTATAACACTGGACGTTAGCCCAGTAACTAGAGATAATGGGCTGAATTTTGTTTGGGCCTGATTTTCATTCTCTGTTTTTTTTTAATGTAACAAACCATGTTCTTGGGCTTTAATTAATAAAACTAGGATCATACCCGCACATTATCATAAGATTTATATTAAAAAAAGTGACAGACCAAAAGAATAAAAAATTCCAGTTATCATTTTTTGGATTTTATATCCCAACCAAAACATTTGTCAGAACCATGATCAAAGATTCACTAACGCAGCAAAAAGTGAAGAAAATTAGGATTTTTGTAATGAGCTGCGTAAAGTAAAAAACAAAGAGTTAGAATCTCGCTTAAGAGTTTAAATTATTGTGGCATTTCATTACAGCGGTGCTTACCATAAACAATAAGTTGTAACAATGAGAAGAGTCAAAGGTCAACGCCTAATGGCGTGTTATATTCTCCCGTTTCTAACAAACTATACAATGATTAACAGAAATAATCCAAATGTTATCTCTTCTTCTTCCTCTGATTTCACTCTTAATCCAAATCCAATGTCTCACCCTTAAGTCACAACCGGTTCCACTTAACCAAATTTGCTCAAACGTCACAGGCAACTTCACCGTTAACACCCCTTACGCCGTCAACCTCGACCGTCTCGTCACCTCTCTTTCATCTCTCCAACAGAACGGTAACGGATTTTACAACATTTCAGTTGGGGACTCCAATGAAAAAGTCAACTCAATCTCACAGTGTAGAGGCGATGTCAAACCCGAAGATTGCATCAATTGCATCGCAATGGCGGGAAAAAGACTTGTCACGTTGTGTCCGGTTCAGAAAGAGGCGATCATTTGGTATGATAAATGTACGGTTAGGTATTCAAACCGGACAATTTTCAACAGATTGGAGATTTCCCCTCAAACAAGCATAACCGGAACAAGGAACTTCACCGGAGAACGTGATGGATGGGAGAACTCATTAAGGGGTTTGCTCGAAGGGCTTAAAAACAAAGCCTCTGTGATTGGTCGGAGCAAGAAGAATTTTGCTGTCGGCGAAATGAGTGGGCCGTCATTTCAGACATTGTACGGTCTGGTTCAGTGCACTCCGGATATTTCGGAAGAGGATTGTTCGTATTGTTTGTCTCAGGGCATTGCAAAGATTCCGAGCTGTTGTGATATGAAAATGGGTAGTTATGTATTGTCTCCTAGCTGTATGTTGGCTTATGCACCTTGGAGATTCTATGATCCAGTGAACATGGATGAGCCAAGCTCAGTGCCTGCAACACCCTCACAGCCTCCAAAGAATGAGTGGACAAGTGTCGCACAAGGTTCACTACTTGTTATGGATTTGAAAGTTTTGAACAGTAGAGAATGTTGTAAATTCCCAATAAGGAGGTCTTAATTTTTGTTAGAATTTGATCATATTAGGTATGTTTTGGTTTTCATTCAGGGGATAAAAACAGAGGTATACCTAAAGCTTTGATCTTTGCTGCTGCTTCAGTTGTTATTATTGTCATCTTAGTTACAATATTCTTAGTGGTTTTATTACGGTTGAAAAGAAAGAAGAAGATAAACAATTCAGAACACAAATATGAAAGTAAGCTATCACACACCACACGAACATAGAATGATGATATTATTCATGTACATGTCTTTTTCCTCTGTTCATTTGATCAATTCATGGTTTTTCTCATTTCTTCGCATACAGATGAAAATATTAGCACGGATTCCATGAAATTTAATTTCAGTATGTTAGAAGATGCAACGAGTCATTTTTCATTTGAAAACAAACTTGGAGAAGGTGGATTCGGAGCAGTTTATAAGGTAATTAAAGTATCAGCTGTTATCTTTTACATTTTTTATTGGAAATATATAACATTCTTCAATATTATCATAAGGGTGTACTTTCTGATGGACAACAAATAGCGGTGAAAAGGTTGTCAAAAAATGCACAACAAGGTGAACTTGAATTCAAGAACGAGTTCTTATTGGTGGCTAAGCTTCAACATCGTAATCTTGTGAAGCTCTTAGGTTACTCAACAGAAGGAACTGAAAGGCTTCTCGTCTATGAGTTTCTCCCACACACCAGTCTTGACAAGTTCATCTTTGGTATAACTTTCTTCGTCTTCTTGAAAATCATTATACTGTTATGTTTTGTCTGTATAATGTTCTCAAGTGTCTGTATAGATCCGATCAAGGGTAAGGAACTGGAGTGGGAAACTAGATACAAAATCATCGACGGGGTAGCTCGAGGACTTGTTTATCTTCATCAAGATTCTCGTCTACGGATTATTCACCGTGATCTTAAAGCTAGTAACATATTGTTAGACGAGGAAATGACACCGAAGATAGGAGATTTTGGAATGGCTAGACTTTTCGATATTGATAACACGACCCAACGCTACACGAATAGGGTCGTTGGGACTTTGTAAGTAGCAAAAAACTAACATTGTATCTTTTACTCATCAAATTCGAATATCATCACTTATTTGGTTTTAAACAGTGGATATATGGCTCCAGAGTATGTAATGCATGGACAGTTCTCCTTTAAGACAGATGTTTACAGTTTCGGAGTTTTGGTTCTTGAGATCATCAGTGGCAATAAAAACAGTTGTTTCGGCAATGAGGACAGCATGGAAGATCTCCTAAGCTTCGTAAGTAATATTATATGCAAACAAACATTGAGCTTTGATCAATTACTGTTAAATTCACACACTTGAGTTCCTAATGTTTTGGTGAAGGCATGGAGAAATTGGAAGGAAGGCGTTGCTTTGAATCTTGTGGACAGGATTTTAATGACAACGTCGAGTGATTCAACTAATATGATCATGAGATGCATAAACATTGGCCTTCTATGTGTCCAAGAGAAAGTTGCAGTGAGGCCAAGCATGGCTTCTGTTCTTCAGATGTTAGATGGACAAACTCTTTCTCTTGCAGAACCTTTAAAGCCTGCGTTCTTTGCACACAACAACATGGTATCGGATACATCTTTCTCTTCAGGACACCATGCAAAAACTTCAAATTATAATTCCAATACTGAGTTGTATCCTCGGTGATTTTGTCTGAAAACTGAGAATAAGATGTGCATGATGATTAACTAATTTGATGAATTACATGGGTTTGATTAGATTTGAGTTAAACTCACTGTAAGTGAGGAAAAAAAAAGAGTGTTAACAAGTGTATGTTTCACTTTCAAGGAGAGATGTTTCTAAGTCATCTCATCTCTTGAAAAAATTATTTATGAAAAAGGATATTTAAGTGAGTCATAATCAGTTGAGGCGAAAGCATGCTCAATAAAGATTTCTTCACTGCAAAGAATTGTGAGGCCACTCATTGGATGATCAAATCCAAACTCTTCCTCTGCATGTCTTTGTAGGGGTTTTGAAATGAAGGTTGGTTCAAGTAAGATATGGGAACTACAAGTCTACAAATCTCTTTGTCTTCCTTTCTCATACGTAAACAGCTAGATAACCGTTTGGAACATCAAGAGAGCCATATAAAGAGGATAAGAAGAGTTTTGCTTGACGAAGAATGTGCTTGGATGATTGGCTTGCAGCACACGAGGAACCCTGATGGCCATTGATTGTCTTGTGTGTTCTTTAACTGAAAGTTTAATGCTTTACTGGCAAATATGAGAGCTTGCAGAGCTCAAAGGACACGTGGATGAGTATGTCCTTGAAGATAACCTTTTTAATTGGTTTAGCAATGTTTCAGCTGATAAATTAACACCAACAAGCACATGGCTTTGCCGGACCACGGTCTGATAAGTAAGGGACCTCTACTGATCAATCTTTAATGATATGAAGACATAAATCAATATGACCACTTGTTTGTTAGATAGACACTTATAACTAGTCAAATACTCATTTCTTGCCACAGAAAATTTAAAGGCTTTTGTGTCTTTGTCTCTATGTAATCAAGTCATATGGTCCTGTCTTTTTGTTATCATTGAAAAGAAGTTATGCCTTAATCAGTGATAAAGACTTATGGTTCTTTAGGTACACAACTTCAAGTCCCTACATAATCTATAGAGATATTAGGAATGTGATGTCTTTGAGACAATAAGCCCCAATGAAGTTATCATGTAGGACATCATTAGATACTAACTTCTCAGACACCATTTATTGATCTGTTCTTGGTTCAGTATCTTCAATCCAAAACCATGTGCTCTGTAATGGAAAAAGAAAATAATAAATCCAAGAAATACTTAATTTTATGTTAATTTCTTTCAAATGATTCGTTTATATAAGAAGTAAGAGATAACCCATTTTAATTCACAAACTAAAAAAGATCCATTTTAACAAAAACTTGAAAAGTTTCTCCAAGAATAAGAAATATTTAAGCTTAAAGCCATCATCAAGCTTCAAGACAACATAAGAAAAAGATGGCGTCGTTGAGAAGTTTATTGGGTGGTAAGCAAATTAAGCGAAGGGAATCATCATCGACACCAAGAGGATTCATGGCGGTTTATGTTGGAGAGAATGATGAGACAAGGAAGAGATATGTGGTGCCGGTTTCATACTTAAACCAACCTTTGTTTCAAGAATTATTGAATAAATCTGAAGAAGAGTTTGGGTTTGATCATCCTATGGGAGGCTTAACCATACCATGTCATGAATCTATGTTTTTCACAGTCGCATCTCAGATTCGATGAATTACAATCACATTCCATTTTTTTTATACAAAGTGTTTTAGGATAAAGATACATTGTAGATACTGTTAGCTAATTTCCCCTGGAAAAAATTGTAAATTGTTTCAGTGAGGAATATTATTCAGACAGCTTACATGATTATCGTATAAATATGTGTATTTATTGCATGTGTCATTTATCTATGGACAGCAAACATTTTGTCCAGATATCAGAGAAATGGCAGGATTTGCATTTATTTCCAATTTTCAAATAAGAGTTACGTGGCTGATTTAGTGTTACGAATCGATGACTACTGTAATAATGAGAAAACTATGAGCTTCTTTTTTTTTATTCAAAGAAAAATATAAGTAAACATTAATAGTAAACATCATAGTGGCCCAGAAGCCCAAACGCAAAACCCATAAATAATCCGGTCGCGAACTAAATTTTAGCGTACCAGAGTAACCGAACCTTAAATAGACATTTGATGAGATTGCCAAGAAAGAAAAAAAGTAATTAAAAAAGGTGAGATGACAAATGAAGTAAGAAAAGGACCTCATTTGGAGAAAATTGCCATTAATCAAGGTGCCACTCTGTTTTGAAATTCAAGTGTTGATCATCGTACAAGAAAAGTTAGCCAATCTGAACTCATAATTTGCTGGGTCCATTTTTCCTGCAGCACATGTGATCAAAAGACAAATCACATTTTCTTTTTTCTTGAATTCTCTTTCACGTGAATATACAACATATATATGTAATCATGGAATTTTCTTTATGTTTTTCTTAAATCGATTTGACATATAGTTATTCAATCACTGAAACTATTTTTGACCAGAATGGTCTAATTCAAAGTGTAAGGAGACAGATTTCAATTGTAATAAAACCTGCATTCAAAAAACAAAGCTGTAAAAATGGGAAGATGTACAAAAAAAAGGACAGGAAGAGTAAGATGGGCTTTCATTGATGTGGTGTGCATGGTCGAGAACGAGTTACATGTCTTTATTACTCTCTCCTTATAATCCTCTTCTCCTTTTTCATTCTAATATTTCACAACAAATCTAGTTCGCAGAACATGCTTCCCTCTTTTTCTCTCTCCATTTTTGTGGTCCTTTAGAGAGAAAAAACCATGATTCTCTTTCACTTGTTCCTTGATGTGATCTATTTGGCAACTAATTAACTCAATATTCAACTTGACTTTTGTACTTTGGAGTTACGTCTGTATTAAGTAACTGACGTCTGATTTATTTATTACAAATACAAATATTTTATTTAATATTGAATATTAGCTGTTCCAAATAGATAACATGTATATTTGTGGATTCAAAAACACCCACTGTTATTGGCGGGTGCATGGAGCATCAGAAATCAACAAAAATGGGAAGATCGAAATCGAGAGACTTAACATGTTATTTGTCCCTAACCTTTTACGACCAGAAACAAATATCTAATAAATGCTCTTTGTCAATAGCCATATAACACTATATATATAGAACATGGTCACAAGTATTCTAAACTTATACAAACAAGAGTCAACCCGAATCTTACTCAGTTTTTTTTAATGCATTTGTGAGAATATGTATTCTCATTTAGATATTTTGTAATAAAATAGTTTGTTTGTTTGTCAAGAATGATAATTAGAATGATATCTAATGGTTACTTACATTTTGGATTTCATCAAATGACAGTTGTGAACCTGGCTATTTGTTAAGCCTTACCTCCTCAAAAAACCGTGTACCTAAACATATATTTGTCTATTGCAAGTTTTTATATGGTAATTTCCATTCGCTTGAGTAGTCTACTCTAGCTTCTGAATAGATTTTTTATTAATCAAAGGTGAAGCAATTAAAAAAAACACCTCCCAAAACAACTGGTTGTGTAGATAACTTGTTTTTTTTTTTAATTGGCTCATTAAATAAGTTTTTGAAAGAAACAAAAAAAAAACTCATTTTAAAACTACTACTTTATAAGAGATAAAGACTATATAGTTACTATAAATACATACTCTCTTACTATATCTTGATTCTAATCCCATGAGATCTCCCATAAAGTTTTGATAAACTATAGAGGTAAATGCACATATTTTTGGATTGGCTACATACAGTATATAGTTAACTAAATGAGTACATAAAATTTGTACTTGTAGTACATATATTTATATAGATAATTACAAATATTAGTTACTAGCTACATTGGTAGTTTTCCTAAATATGATAATAACTATTGAAATAGAGAGAAGAGGGACCATCATGTCTTGGGGAGGACCAACAATGAAATTAAATCCCAATGGGTTTGGATCCCACACTGTCACATGCCTCTCTATTTCCCTCCTCTTGCTTTTTTCTTCTCCTTACAATAATTATTTATTATATATCCATAATTATTACTATATATATATATGTTTATGATTATAATATAACTAGTTATTCATATATAGTATGGATGTGAAGATATTGAGGTTATTCACTAACTATTATTTAAAAATCCAAATTACCTTCAGGTACATACTTAAAATAAATAGCTCTAAATTCTATTTATTAATTTTATAAACAAATAAAAAATTAAAGATACGATTACTCATGTTTCCCTCAAACAACTGAAATTGTGATATGAAATGTAGTATCATTATCTTAAAAGAGTCCTCCCAAAACGGCAATAATGAAATGTTAGATTATTGATAAATCATTTGAAGATATAAATAAATATTAAATACTATTTCGGATAATTAAGAAATAAATTGAAAATAATAGTATTGGTTTAGCATCCTATCCTCATCGTAGCTTCTCCATAAATAACCAGTTTCGCTACATCTCTCTCATCAAAAACTTCTTCCTTCTTCTCTTCTTTGCCTCACTCTCATCAACAAAAGAAGGAAAAAGAAAACAATAATGTCGGTAAAGAGATCTTCAAAGGTAACACAAACAGCAATGCTAAAGCAAATACTAAAGAGATGCTCGAGCTTAGGAAAGAAACAATGCTATGACGAGGAAGGTCTCCCTCTAGACGTACCAAAGGGACATTTCCCGGTTTACGTAGGGGAAAAGCGTAAAAGGTACATCGTACCAATAACGTTCTTGAGTCATCCAGAATTTCTCATCTTACTTCAACAAGCAGAGGAAGAGTTTGGTTTCCACCATAACATGGGAGGACTCACTATTCCTTGTGATGAACTTGTTTTTCTCTCTTTAACGTCCATCATCAGATGACTCTTTACATTATGATGATGACGAGAACTATGATTTTTTTCTTTTTTCTTTTGCCTTTGGTATCCAAATGGCTTTTATTTTTCCGGACTAAAACCTGTACGTAAGATCCTCCTAAAAAAAAGATTCTATAGAGGGATCATGTAAATCTCAGATTTTTAGTTCGTTAATTTGCGAGATATAACGCCCTAGATGAATTCTGATTATTTTCTTTCTTTTTTCCAATGGATGTAACTTCTTTTGGCACTGTATAAATTAAAATTTCCATTTAAATTATTTTCTACAAATGAAGATAAAAAGACAACGACTCTCTCTATTCAAAATGTTGATTCCTTAAAAAAAGGGGTTTAAAACTCCAATAATTAATTACATTTGGTAGCATTGAACACTAAACCTAATACATAAAAACCACTATTAACTAAATTAGGGTTTTAATCCGACTTTGAGTTTTGACTTTAAAGTATAGTACTCAAATAGAGTTTGAGTGCAGCAAAATAGTAATTATAATGTATAATAGTAAATATGCATTGGAATTCAATTAAGAGACCTTCAGTTTTAAATAAATATATTATATATAATAAAATGTAGTTACCCATCTCTCTTTTCATAGGAGCCACAAATCGTATATGCATGATAGCAACTACTCTTCTTAATGCACTTACCTTATATATATATATATATATATATATATATATGAAGATCTGTAGTATATTTTGTTCATTGAATTAGATTTTAATCAAATTGAGTTGAATATTGCAAAACTACAATATTATGATATATCGTTAATAAAATAAATATTGCAATATTCAAAACATCTCTAGTTTATTCTTAATATGCAAATATATATATATATATATATAAAGATGTAATGGAAATAATTTTAAAATGTTAAAATGATGCTTCAAAGCACTAAAGTATCAATGAAAAAAGAATTGTAGTGTATATTTGCAAATCAATATGCTATGAGTTATATGGAAAAAATGATAGTGATAGCATATTTGGAAAAATGTTTGTGTTAATATATTCTGAGAAAAGATTTGATGTGAAACAAAAGTTAAGTTACTAAACATTTATGCAGGAAAAAGAGAGGTTTATGTATCATGATGTG
This sequence comes from Leavenworthia alabamica, assembly GCA_000411055.1. Lineage (NCBI taxonomy): Eukaryota > Viridiplantae > Streptophyta > Magnoliopsida > Brassicales > Brassicaceae > Leavenworthia > Leavenworthia alabamica. Next base: position 130,671 of record KE159311.1, on the reverse strand, counting down.
GACATATTAACATAATCAAAAGAAATATATGAAAAAGGATATTCTCATTTTACTTAAAATATTACTAAATGAATATCAATTTTCAAAATGCAAATATATAATTGTATGTTTTAGAATTAAAGAAACGTAATATTCCACCTGAAAAGAGCCACCATTCAATGGGAACAAAATCTTTTTGTTGAATGTACTATAAAGGTTGAAATTCAAAGAAACAAAAGAATGAAATCTTTTTTTTTTTAATTTTTTTTTTAATAAGACATTACCAAATAATCANATTGTAAGGAGCCAGTCGGTTAAAGGAGTCACAATTCACCAAATTAGTAAAACCATGAACTTGAGTATACCTTGTAATCGGCTCCCAGTACATATATTTATCTATATAAAGTTGCATCGTAAATACTAAAACACCAATAAGAAAATTTAATCCAAACATATATTATATATCAAACACCAATAAGTGTGAATAAATTATCATTTTGATAAATTGATTTTTTCAGATAACATTCGTAGTAAAGGGACAGGAACTATTTTGGGCAGACTTCACTCACATGTAAAGACTATTATAAATCATTATTTTAAAAAATAGGAAGTTTATATTAAAAAGACTGGAATATTATATAAATTAGTTGTACAAAATCCAGAAGATTGTTAGATAGCATCTATTGGTTTGACGACCAAGTTATCTTAGATTTTAGGGTTGAAAATCGAAGTGTATAGCTTTCTTTAAAATGAATAGATTCGAGACTCGTAGTCGTAGACAATGAATATAATTATATAACCTTATTAAAATAGGCCATTCCGCGTACAAAACTGAACAGCCTAACCATGAATGAAGAGACGAAGATAAGAAAAAGCCAAAGAGGTTTGTATCTTAACTGGATGTATACATTACAATAAAAATTAAAAAAAAAAGAATCTACAAATACGGTCCCTTTTTGACATAAAAAAATACTGTCCCTTTCCGTACGGATTAACTCTTTTTTGGAAAATTCTCGGAAGCTGCATTTGTCATTTGTTATTTGGAAGATTATTCTTTTTTGGGTTGGTTTTAAATCATTAGTTTTGCCCTTTGTATTTTTATACCTATTTCAACCACTTTTATATAGTTTAATTGAATTCAGATATTTAACCATATAATAATATTTTAATACTGATGAAGAAGGTTAATTTTTTTACTAGTTTTATTTCTAATATAAAAACAATCTTCTATTTTTAAATGATTTTGGATACAGTCATCCTAATATATATATAACTATTGACAAAAAATGATAAAGAAGTTTTTAAAATAAATTTTATCCAAAGTTAGTGAAATATTCATAATAGAAATTATATTTGAAACCTTTTATTTAATAAGCTTTAAATCTGCATTTCTGTTCACAATTTCTATACTTTTTTGCACGTTCTACAATTTATAAAGACAAATATGTTAAAGAGACCAATATAAAACTTTTTAGCTAGTATAACCCTTCGCAAAGTGTAAAAGACATACGCCGATCAAGAAATTCAAGGAAGTGTCTTATTCCATAAAGATTTAAATATCCATTTATGTATTCTCAAAGTAACAGAACCTTTTCCGACATGTTTTGGATGAGATTTAATCATAAAGAAGATGTGGTAGAATCATTAGCCGTTTTCAGCTCGGTCATAAGCATTGGATTTGTGTTTGGGGGCAAACGTGAAACCTTCTGGAACCTTTCCAAGCAGCAATTCCGATATCCTCACCTGCACACACCATTATATCATTTAATCAAACTTCACTTCATTTTAGTCTCAAGTAGGAAAGCAGAATGAAGAAGACATAAAACTACGCACCCAGTCACCCGCAGATTCAGACATCATCAGTGTCTCTAGATCATCACGACCAAAGTAAGATGGTGGACGCCAGTTGATCTGCTGCGGTATCACATCAAGTAAACCAACGGGTATGTACCTAAACGTGTAGCTTAGCCACTCCAACAAGAAATGCCTAGTTGTCTCAACTCCTGTTTATGCAGGTTTAAATCACTAAAGTAAGAGAGCAAACTAACAAAACGTAGATTCAAATCCAATGCCATGTGTTTTTACCCTTTGTGTCGGATCCCCAATGTTGAAGACCAAATCGTACAAAGTCCTTCAAGATGTTAAGCCTTTCTCCAGAGGTAATGTCCCAGTGCCGTTGCTCTTTGATTTCAGTAAATATCCAAGGCTGCACAAGTCAAAAGCCCATTGAGAATATATAATGAATTTTCCAGGAAGACGCTGATATTATTTTTGTCATGCACACCTTGATCAGTGCTCCACGAGCAATCATGCAACTAGACAACTCAGGACAGTCAGACTTGTGTTTGTTCCAGTCTAAATAGGAGTACACATCTCCATTTCCTATTACTTGTAGATTACTGGAAGCGTTTTTGGTACAACGGTATATGTAATCCCAATCCGCAGACTTGCTATAACGTTGCTGTCTTGAACGCCCATGAATCGTCACTGCAGTGGCTCCCCAATTCCCGATATCTGCAATAAGTGAATCTATCCGGTTCTTACCCTCAAAGAATGCCGTACGTACCTGGCACCCAATAAAACACGGCAATTAATAGTGGTTACAGTACCAACATATTTGCATCCACAATGTTCCAGTTTCATATGGAAGGCAATTTAGTTTTTGATATGCATTTACATAATTAAGATATATGTTTGGGAAATTACCTTGATAGTGATAGGTGTTTCAACAATGGAAGAGGATACTTCCACGATGTTCTTCATTCGTAACGGTTTGTTAAGAAGAGCTGAACCAGCACTTTTGTTAACAACCATATCTATTGGGCAACCCATGTTTATGTCTATGAAGTCAACGGTGCATTCTCGGTCAATAAGTTCAACGGTGCGTGACACTGTGTCAGGAAAAGAACCGCAAATCTGAACACCAAACAAATCTTCTGATGAATGTCGTCTAAGCAGAGCCCATTCCGAAGCTTGGCCCTGTAATAAATCATTTTGCAAGTTTTCACAAAAAGAAAAATTACGTTGTCCATATAAAGGAGAGTCCAATCAGTAGACTAACCTGCAAAAGATTTGTGCACATTGCCATCTCACCACAAGTAACATCTGCTCCCAACACTTTGCAAAGTCTTCGGAAGGGAAGATTGCCAACAGTTGTTAGTGGTGCAAGGTATAACTTATCCCTAAAATCAATAAGCTTTTTCTTTTCACGAGGGTGTAACTTTAGACTAGCATCAGTTTCAACAATTTTGATGCTATCCTCATCTTCTACTTTGGCCTTTGAAGTAGTATACCCATTCTTTTCAGTTTCCTCTTCCACTTTCGAGCCTGTATCAATACAATTAGATGGGACATTAGCATATTTTCTTGTCCAGGCAATACAATTAGATGGGACATTAGCCAAATATGTCTCTTTAATACACATCTAACAAATCTAGCTATACAATTTTAAGCAATCATCAGGGGCAATCTAGAAAAAGTGAATTGGCATTTTCAAAATGGTATTATAGAATTGTGGAGAAGTAGAAGAAACCTACTAACCATCATTAACTCCACTAACATCTACAGGTTTGAAAATCTCTTGGTCCTCAGATTTTGCCTTTTTCATAGGACGAACTTCATCAGTTTCTAATGGTCCTGGGACATTGTCAGATTCAATCATTTCTGACGTAGGCTCAAAACTGACAGTTGAGTCACCCACTACTTCAGTTATTTCAGCGCCATTAGAACCATTTTGAGTTATTTCTGCAATATTTTCTTCAGCAACATTGCTTTTCTTAGCATGACCCTAGAAATTGTATGCAAATAAAGAGGAAAACCTCTCATGTCTCATGCTAAATCGAACCAGAACAAACACAACAATCATGGAAACAAAGAAATAAATAATACATCTATGACATACCAACAGACCGAGGGACTTGAGTTTTGCATCTGCTTTGACAAAAGTCATCTTATTTTTCCACAGAAGCCTTTGTGTATCTTTGTTAAAAAAGTTTAACTCTGAGTTTTCTTTCCCATCAGAATTACCACCAACATCTTTGTGAGTGCCTAAGAATCTGCATGCTAAACCATATGCACACTTCATTTCAGAGGCCACAAATGGGCATTGTCCTTCTATATCATCTGGTTTCTACAGTTAAAAAAAAAATTATCTTGTCAGTTCATTTCTTTCTCATTACCATCCAAGCTAGTTGCGAATTATCAATCACAGAAAATTACAATATAGTCAACCAACCCCATCCACAAACCAAATCAGTAAGTACCTGAGCCTTGAAAGCTTCAATATCATGATTAAATCTGCATTTCTCTTTATACTGACACGAATTAACATCTTCAGTTCTTGCAACCTTAGGACACAGATTGATAGCAGATTTCTGCAAAAAGATCATCCCAGGTTCACTTGGATTTAGACCATTTTCCATATTATCCAGTTTCAGTTTCCGAAAAAAATAAGCAACTCTTAGCCGATAGCTATATTCGATGTACAGAGGTTAACCAAATAGCCTTGTAAAATTTGGATGAATCTATTACCTCCCGGCGTTCCCGTTTGAGTTGTCGTTTAGATTTCTTCTCCAGGACTAAGCCCGACTGAGGCGCTTTAACGTCAGCGGCGTCATTTTGATTCACGTTACGGCTTGGAGGAGGACATAGAAACTCCTTTTTAATTGGAGCCATTGATCGTTCTATAAGCTCTTCCGAAGTCGCTTCATAGACTGAGAATTGCTTCGTTGACTGTTCCGATGATTGAACCGGTAACGTAGGCTTTGCATCTCCTTTCATACTTGTATCAGCCACGAGCTCCGCTACTACATCAGACATAGCGGACTAGCACCGTCGTCGCGGGAAAGATACTAAAGGTATGGAGTGAGTGATAAATTGATAATGCAGTTAGGGTTTTAGATATTTTTACAGACACCAACGCAACGTTTTCGAATGAAAATATGCATTGATGATTTTTAATGGGCCAAAAATAGGCCCAACCCGTTAGCTAAAGTTTCCAAACAAAATCATCAGTATGCACTGTGAAAAGAACAAATCAAACAAAACAATTGAAAATTTGATGTTAAATCTCAATTAACCATATCCGCACCGCACATAAGTAAAAACAGAACAAAGATGCAGAATCCAAAGTTCCAAACCAAAATAAAACAAAACAAACAGAGACTCTATGTCTGAAGCTCAATCTCATGAACCTCCATTACAACCATGTTCATACCTATTATCTACCATAAATTGAATTTTCTTTCTAAGATAACATACTGTAATATTAATTTTTTTTTTTGGACTTACGCCTTATATGGTATATGTAAATCCAACTGACACTGCACATAAAATAAAATAAAATGTTTGATTTATATATATGTAACTTAAAAACTAAACTCCAATTTTTTTTGGATCCAGCCACCACCGACTTCTCTGCTCTATTCATTTGATTCAGGTTTTGTTGCCATGGTTCTATTCTGGTTCTGCTGAGACTGTTGCTGCTGTCTTAAGTGGCTGATGTTGAGTTGCTGGAACATCTCTGTGTTGAGTGATCTGTCAGATTCGTTGTGGCTGCTCTCACCAATTGCCAGTTTCAGTCGCTGGACTTCCCCACTCAGTGCTTCGTTCAGAGCTACCAGGAAAAAAAACCATCACTTTCACATTCATCAAGGGCAAAAAGATTGAGATTTTAAAGTAAATATTATCTAATAGGCCACAAAAAAATATAGAGGTTTCTTCAATTTCGTATGATTCAGATATATATGAGTGATATCAGAGGCGAAAATGTGAAAGTCAACGTTAATAATATCAAAGAATTTGATATAGTTTTAAGAGAGATGAGTACCATCGCGAAGTCGTGCTTGCTGCTCCATTGCTTGAAGACGAAACTTCAGCTCATTGTTCTGATTTGTCAATCCTATCATATCTCGCTGAATAATGCAGTAACTAAGATTGTTAAAAATATAAACAAAAGAGATCAATCTAGGCACTTTATACCATTGTAGACTAACGCACCTGCAAAAGAGTGAGTTGAGCAGACAATGTAGTAGCCTCAGTCTGAAGAGTCTGCACTTTGTGTTCCAATTCAACAATGTACCGCATCTTCCTCTCCTTTGACCTAGCTGCTGATTGACGATTTGCCAAGATTCTGCAAATAGGATCATTGTATAGACATCAGAAACCCGATGAAAAAAGGGTAAAGTCAATTCACAATACATACCTTTTAACACGCTTAGGGTCAGACATGGCCATCTCAGCCAATTTATCATTTGCCATGATCTTCTTCATTTCAGCAGCAGTAAACTCACCATTCTTAAACTCGAAGCTAAAAGCAGCACCCGAGTTCCCATCAACAGAATTGGTAGGTGAAACTTTCTGTGAGAGAGTTCCAGGAGAAGGAGGAGGCTTTAGAGACTCATCGCCAAAAGACAACTTCTCCATGAAACAACTATCAACTGAAACACTCCTGAAATGTCTGGTCGTCGGAGCAATATCTCCTCCGCCAGCTCTTCTCTTCACACTCTCTCTCTTTTCGCCACAAGAATTCAAAGTATTGTTATTATTGCCACTCTCATTAACACTGCTGCTCTCACCTTCTGTGTCACTACCATTAGTCTTGGTCCCACTTGCTTTGCTGCTCTCCATATCTTCCCTATTCTCATTACCATCAGCTTCAGAGGAGTTCAATACAGCAATGTTATCAAGATTCATATATGCTGAGAACAGATCATCCATGGCTTCTCTCTCTCCAACGCCTTCTCTTTCGCAGCTAGATTCCTTCTTTACAAAAGGATTAGACTTTGACCAATCCTCACCAGAAATAGACCTCTCCAACGGCCTTGAAGGGATCAAAGTCAGGGAATTAAATCCACTGGGAATATCACTGTTGGAACGTCTATGAGACTTTCTCGGAGGTAGCAGACTCTCACCGGCGGCTCTTGAGGAGGTAGAAGAGGTAGAGTTACACCTAGTGAAGGGCGAAGGAGGCAACGAAGAGTTGGTGTTAAAGCCGCCGGAATCTCTATCAACCATGGAGACATCTTGATCTGATTGCGGCGTCAGAGAATCTCGAAACGGAGAAGGGCTTAAAGGAGGTAAGGAATCGAAAGAGAAAAAAGAGTTAGGCTGTGACATTGACCTTGAGTGGCTTGGTCCCGGGTTAAAATTCTGAGAACCGGGTTGTCGGGTAATCGGGATCTGAGAATAAGGAGAAGTCGGTGGGATTAAGTTGGGGTGAGAAGGAGGAACACCGATTCGTTTACTACTCTCACTGAAAGGCTTGGAGAATTGAGTTGAGCGGATGAAATTAGGGTTTGAATCGAGCTGCTGATTGGGAGAAATAGGCTGTCTGGGAATCGAAGAAGAAGAAGAAGAAGATGAAGTTCCAAGAGATGAATGAAGTCTGTGGATCATATCACTGTTACACTTGTCTGTATCACCCATTTTTTAGCTGACTAGATCGAAATTGGAAGGCTAATGCAGTCAAAGAAAACAGAGAGAAACCCTAAAAGATGAAGCTTTGGATAAAACCTATCATCACAAAGAAGAAAGAGAATGATGAAAAAAAACTAAAGTGAATAGTTTTATCAGTCTATAAATGACAAAAAAAAGAAGAGAAAAGAAATCAAAGCTTTGAAGAGGAAAATGGAAGTGGTGGTGGTTTACCTCTACTTCAACGCACTTCAATCAATCAATGGCGCAAATGGCGAGAACGTATTCAGAGAAAAAATAAAAAACTATCTATAAATTAGAAAAGCACAGGTCCGCAATTTTCTCTACCCTTAATTTTGTTTCTTGAGGAAATAGTAAAAACTCGAAAGAGACAACGACTTTTATCTTCTTTATTGACACGAGCAAACAAGAGTCTTTAAAACAACGAAGAAAAGAACACGGGTTTCATGAGAGAAGTAAGATAGAAAATATAAACACCTAAGAAGACGCGTGAATTTACCAACATTTTTTTTTTATTAAATGCTTAACTTTACTAATTTGACCGTTGTATATGTTAGTTTGTCGAAATCTGAGCGTAACAAGTATCAAATATGTATATAACATATATATTTTATATGGATAATAACCACAGCAGCTAAAGTAAGTATCCAAGTAAATATTCTAAAAATGTTATACAAAATTTCGTAAATTTATCTCAACTAACCATACAAGTTCAAATCAAATATGATTGATAGATTTGTGATGATTTGAATGTGGATTGAGTTTCAATTTGATTCCGACCACATTTGACATTTTTGGTTAGACGAAAGATTCTGTCCTTGTAATGTCATGTGTCTCCGCATAATGTAAAAAAGCCATTCTTTGTATTTCATTTTCGTCCTCCTACTTTTTAAATTATACTAATTAAAATAAATATGTAATGGACCGCCATACTCAAGATTTTTCCAGGATTTCTTTGTCTATAACAACTCTTATTATTCAAATGCCGATTATTATATACTTTACAGATCGCAGATGAAGTAAATGTATTTGAAACCTTTATCAGGAAAATACAGTAAAAATAAAAATGTTACCGAACTATATAGTGTCCGAATAGTTAGATGTAATTTTGAAAGACATTCGTAAGATTTAAGTTTCACCCATCAAATATAATTATATATTCATTTGCCTTTAATAGCATGAGCCCACCACAAAACAAATATTGACTCTTATAACCACCTCTTTCCATGTTTCTTATAAAAATATCTTCATATCATTGTTTGATTCTAAGATTATAGTATTTTATTCATCACATGGAACGATCGTGGAAATACGTTATACAATCAATAATCACACCCTGAAATGAAGTAAGCCAAGTTTTCTTGCGGTAGGATTTTTATTTGATTTAAATTAATAAACAATGGGTATAACACCAAAACTGTAAAAATAACCGATAATTTTGTATCAAAAAAATAACTGTCCCAGACTCATAATAGTATATACTGATTATGAATATAAGTAAAGGTGAAAGGTGTAGGGCCTCGTGTGAATTGGATAATGGGAAGTCATATCACAAATGATCGTGTTACCACCATTGAATCATTAATTAACTTAAACCGAACAACGACTATATATATATTAACCGAAACTAAACTAGGTAGCACGTTTTGGAAATCAAACCACAATTTCATATATAAGATTCTATGACGATATTGTATATGACTGAATGGAATGGATTTGATCCACCGATTTAAATGTGGGCCAAACATATTTATAAGATCAATTGTAAGTGGGACCTTTTTCTTTAACATAAAGAGTTTCTTAGTTTTTTTTTATAGATTTAATTTTAAAAACAATATTTTTGACTGAAAATAAATTATCTTTTCGCTTGCTAGAAATTTGTACATGTTTATATCTTGACGTAGTTATATTACTTTATTTGGCATTTATTTCTTTAGAACCCGATGCAAAATGATACAATATCCATAAGGACCATAACCATTGGTCGCACCATCCGACTTGCACATCCAAAGTTTGGAAGGGAAAAATATTTAAAAGAAAGAAGAAAATTTTCAACAACAAATTTGGCCGAGCGTATATTTTTATTTACTTAGAGGTAGGATGATAATATAATTCGTATGTATATTTCTAAACGCTAGGACACATTAATTAAATTACTAGGTTTAGTTTAACAAAAGTACATATATATTTATCGAGGGCGAAAAAAAGAGAGATATATATATATATATATTCGTCTGCATATGTATAGGTGAATTGGCCCAAGCGGACCCTACACTTGTATCTTATCTTCAATTTCAAACCAAACTAAACTTAGCGACAATTCCGCCGATGGAACCACGTGGTTTCTAGTACGTCCGTTAGATGACATGTGGGACCCAGTTATATTATCCCCATTATTATACTCACTATGACACGTGGCGAATTACAGGAACAATAAACCCGAGAGGGTCGTTCGCATCTAATTTTGACTTATTTTTCATTTAAAGAAAATAATTATTTTAGACTCCTTCATTACATATGAAAAAATAACAAAAAGCTTAAAAATGATCTATGGTAATTGGAAGACTTACCTAGTCCGGCATGATTTTAATTGGCTATGTAATGGGTATGAAACAGTGCGTTGGAGCTTTGAAGTTTTATCTTCCAATACTCTTTCAGTGCATTTTTTTTGATCCGAATCCAAACTCCGAATATTGGTATCCTTAGTTTCTTTACCGGCTGAACCATTACCACACTGTTCTTCTTCCACCGCTAAAGTAACAACTTGCATTGCCCCTTGGTTTGACGAGACAGAGTTGATAATACCGAGACCAAGCCATATGAGAATAGGAAGAAAGATTAGGAACAAAGCGTAGTAGATTATCCATTGGAATCCAGTATAGTTTCTACCGTGAAATGTCCATTCAAAAGCAAAAGCTATCCCGGAGAAGAACATAGCAAAACTGCTTATAAGAAATATCTTAGTGATTCTTCGGCTAGGAATATTGATAAATGTGTTCGCATGCACAGTGAGCCACCGCCTTCGTTGCTGAGGTCGAAGCGGTGGATCGCTAGTGGCCATGGTCTTTGGCTTTTGTTCCATGAATTTCAAAACAGTAATACAAATAGAAAATAATTAACATTAACATATTTTGTAAAACATGAATTATTAATGACATAAAACAAGAAACCGAGTCAAAACATTTAACATATAGTCGCTAGTGGCTACTTGATAGTGATGTAGCGGTTTGTGCCATGCTTAGCCCAATAGTCCATGAGATCAACTGGAGAGGAAAACTTGTGCCATTGGCCAGCTAAACGGGTAAGTAACCTGGAGAAGACACTTCCGCTCATTCGACAAAATTCACACAAATTCATTATCCAAACATTTTCTAATCTAAATATGCCCTCGTCGCATCTACTATTCAAAAACGATTCAGAGGGTGTTCTCCTTTATCCATATTTACCTACCAAGACATTTATGTTCTAAACTCATCTCCTAAATATACAACTTACCTTCCTTATCTTTTGCAGCGACAGAAATTGATTTTCGGATATTAACTAGATAATATATCTTATGTATATAATTCAAGGTTAAAATGCTATATCTTGAATTCTCTGCTTTTTCTTTTAATGTTTTTGTGATCAAATTCCGCTAGTGTTGACACCTAAAATCTTCAACTATATGCAAATTATTAATTATACTTGTATTAAAAACATAAGTAGAACAAAAAAAACATAAGTAGATCGTTTCAGTAAGAGAGCAAGTGATTCACACACAATTCGGACGAAAGTTGAGTATAACGGTCGCCCGGATATGGGCCTA